>JBAMAX010004786.1:0-18423 GCA_037043745.1 Chymomyza amoena | reverse complement strand
GCAAGCTGTAAAGACATAGAGCAAATAAATAAAAAGTTCTCACTTATGGATGTTATCTAAAACGTACCTCTCTTTTGCGTTTACGTATATCCCTATCCAGACTGTTGGTTGAATCGTAGCTAATGGCCTTGGCATTTTCTACTTCTGTCAGCGTTTGGCGCAATATACGGGCGGCACGTTTGGGCAGTAGCTTCAGTGTCAAATGGCGTTGCGATTCACACAACTGGCGACAAAAAAAAAGTAAATTGAAAAATACTTGCAGTCATCAATATAGTATTTAAACTTACGCTTATGGTATTCGTGTCGAGATCTATACAGGTAACATCCGTAGGTGGATCGTACAAATCAAAAAAGCGCGAGTCTACGCCAATAAGATACGGCAGCGGCGCATGCAAAACCTCTGCCAGACCCAGCGGACACATTGGTATATACGGGCACTGCCATTTAAACGGAAACAGCAGCGATATAATGGCCTCAGCCACAGCAGTCAGTGTGGCAGGTCTTAGCGAGTGTATGAGTATTTTTTGTTCGGTTAGCGCCAGCAGCAATACATGCAGACAGTTTTCCGTGCCTAAATTTTGCAGTAACATGTGAAAACCGGCACCGCTGCGCGGTAGTGGCGAATCTTCGGGCTGTGTAAGCAATATGCGATCATTAGATTCGCTAGACAGCTGCAAATGTATGCTGGGCGCTGGATAGGGTACTTCGTCTAGTAGCTGAGTTATGTAGCGCTCTACGGGTATGGGTATGTTAACGCCATAGACTACCATGCGCTGCAGCGAAACAGAATACAATTAGAATTCCAACAATTAAGATGTTTGATTTTCTTACGTGCAAATATTTAAGCCACTTGTCAAAGGTATCGCCAAAAGGGTGATGTGAGAGCAGACATATGGCCTTGATCATGTGCAGTGAATGTTGCTTAGCAAATTCCTCATTCCAGCCAAGCAGCTCAATCTGCTCCTCCGACAGCTGTGATTCACTGTAAACAAAAGTGCAAGTTTTAAAACAATTCTGTGTGAGAATAAAAAACCACTTACTCGAAATCTTCATAGAAGGTCAAAGCCGAGCCATAGACCTTATAAGTGCCATCGTTTACTGTCAGTACAAATGTGCTAAAAACAGGGCAAATGGGCTTTCGTTTCTCTGCGCCATTAACATGCGGCCAGGCTTCCAGTGAAGCGCCCATGGGCAGACAAAATAGCGGCACGCTGGGACACAAATTCAGTGGAAAATCATTGTGATCCACGGTGGGATAACGCAGCAATATTTCCGGCTGATAGCTTATATGCTTTGGTCTGTACATGGACTTTTTATAACACAAGTAGACATCGCTGCCCACGTAGCCTTTGTTCAGTGTTTTGTATATGAGACAAAAGGCATGCGGCGGTCGCTCGCCCTTGCTTTGCACAATCACACACAGCTCGGTGACCACTAATTCGTTGCAGGGCATGTCCGAGCGCGCACGTCGATATGTAAGAAAGGTCTTGGCCGATGAGTTATTCACATTAGCCACTCTGCCGCCTGGAGTTTCAGTAACAATCTCCGCATCGGGCATAATGCGCTCATGTCCATCATACAGCACGCCTGCAAGTTGAAAAAAAAAACACAAGTTTTAGCTTTGTTTTATAAATGAAGCGTATTTTGCAAGGCTTACCAATATCGACTAGCGGCGGACGATCTTTGCCGCGTCGAAAAAATATATAGCACTCAGTTGTGCGCACCGAACCATGATTAAGATTGGCTGGCAGACCTGTAGGCGTATATTCGAGCAGTTCATAACCCTCAGGTATCTCTTCGCCCAGCAGTGGAAAGTAGACGCCTATGTCTGTGATGGGTTCGATAGTGCTAGCCGCACGCAGGCGTCCAGAATCATTAAAAATATTGTCTTGTAGCAGCTTTGGCTGCTCCGGCATGCCAGCTATCACAAAGTAATCCGCAATATGTTTCTCCTCCATGTTGTTGAGATGGCTTCATCACTAAAGACCAAAAAACATAATATGGCAAATGATAAACAATTAGTTTGGGGTAGGCGCAGATAAGATAAGCAAGCACATAGGCTGGATGTAAGCAAATCTTTGTTTACTTTTTTGTTGGCTTTCATTTGGTGATATTGCTAAAATGTTGCGAATTTGTGGTAATGTATGTTCCATCTCCAGCAAAGAGTATTAATTGAAATAAACACTTTAAAATTTGGTTTAATGCAGCAATCAACACACAAACTTGCTTATAAATTTGACCCAACAATACAATAGCTCTTGACACCGCAGCCAATGCCGATAAAAGGGACAGCTGTTTTGCGCTATCGATGTTTATCGCATTGAAACGTTTCGCGCCTAACAAATCGTTAAAATTTAAATACCTTTTTGCTATGATGGTGCACATTTTTTTTTGTCGTTCTGTTAGATGGAATTTGGCAGTCTTTATATTTGTTGATTCACTGAATCTTGTAGCTTTGGGTCAACATTTGCGCCGACCACAGCGCACGTTCAGAATTGGAGTCCATTTAGCGATAAATAGATTCCATCAGACGATATGCACTTTTATCCCGCAGAGTGCTTTATCCTTGTGGTCTAGTGGATCTTCTGGCTTTGGAGTTAAACAATAATTAAGTTCAATAGACTTAGAATTTAGGTCAATCTTCGCTGCGTATGTTGCAAGGATAAAATAAGCACTAGGATTAATAAGATGTCAGCCAAGAATGATTGGGTTCATGTTTTTAGAATGTGCAATTTACGTTATGAGTACAAAATGTGGGATGCTTTAATTCTAATGTATGGGATTACGGATTATAATATGGGGGATTAGACATTTTCTTTGCCGCTAATTTCAATCGTATGTTTGCATTATGAATGGGACCATCATGAGGGATCTTACATAGCATATCAAACTAGGAGTCGAAAATGGCAATGAATCTGTGACATCTTGTGTGAACCAGCAAGCGAATTTCCAAAAGAAGCGTTGGACTGGAGTCCACAAGATGACAAGCTTCTGTAAAAAGCTGGAAGGAAATAAAATCAAAAACAGAGAAATCTGGGCAAGTTTTTGCAGGTCCTTTGCATCAACTAGAAGTCGTACTATATCCACTAATTTTTAAAGTTTCACACAAATATTATTGATAAAAATTCTTTAAAATTTTTTTTAATTCCTCAGCTTAAATGACTCTTTGAACGGATAACTATTAAATTTTTGTACCTTTTTTTCCATTGTTTAATGCCACATATTTATATCCTGCTGTGCTACCATTTATTTCATTTAATGGCTAAAATTAATTTATTATTTCAGTACAATTTAAATGGTTTCTACCTGTGGCGTTGGTAATCGTTTATGTCGCCATCAGATTTTACACCTGCCAGAGTTGCCTCCCAAATGGGTGGCCTACAAAATCCTCGAATTCCTGCATTTAAAGCCACAACAATTTTTTTGTTAGTTTTCATTTTTATTTGTTTAAAATTTTTGTTTACAGGGTCCGGCACTGTAACCAAATTCAGACCGCTCGCGCAGCTGACGCACGGGCATCAGCGGTCTGTAAGTTAGCAAAATGACAGTTTAGAGTATTGTTTACAAGAGCACGAAAGCATTTTGCCGTGAGTAAACGCGAAAAAAAATCAGTAATGGATTTCAAACGTAATAGTGTAGTCGCATTATATTTAGCTGGAAAATCACAACCAGCGATTGTTCGTGAGCTCGAACACCTTAAAGTAAATAAAGTTTTCGTTTATCGCACCATAACTCGTTACAATGATACTGGTAGCATCGCAAAACGTCATGGAGGTGGTCATCAAAAGACTGCAACGTCACGTGAGATGGTTCAAAAAGTGAAGAAGCGACTTGAGCGAAATCCCCGACGAAGTGCCAATCAAATGGCGAAAGAACTGAAAATATCTGACCGTCGCATCCGTCGCATACTGAAAAATGATCTCAAGGTCAAGCCTTACAAGATCCAAAAGGCACATGATCTCACACCGAAGCAGCAACAAGTCAGACTTGAGAGAGCGAAGGAGTTCGCTTGGCGAAAGCGTCAATTGCCGAACATTGTGTTTTCTGACGAGAAAATTTGAGCAATTCGTAACTCTCAAAACGATAGGGTTTACTTGAGGGACCGTTCATACGAGAATTTGAGTCATCGATTGGCCACCAGGAGGCAGCACCCGCCACAGATAATGGTTTGGGCCGCTGTAACCGCAGATGGGCGCTCCCAATCGTTTTCATCGAGCCTGGCGTCAAGGTTAATGCGCAATATTATCGGGAAAGTATTCTGGAGGTTGCTTTGAAGCCGTGGGCAGACAAACATTTCGGTGGCAGACCATGGACGTTTCAACAGGACTCGGCACCGTCTCACAAAGCTCGAGTGAACCAAGAATGGCTGAAAAACAACGTTCCGAACTTCATAATGTCCACACAATGGCTCTCGAATTCACCAGACGCGAATCCGATGGATCTTTGGGCCATTTTGGAGAGCAAGGTCCGAACTAAAAGATACAACAGTCTCGAGGCGCTGAAAAAAGCCATTGTCCACGAGTGGGCCAAAATACCTGCAAGTCACATTCGGGCAGCTTGCGATTCATTTTTGGACCGTCTCAAGGCCATAGTGAAGGCAAAAGGTGGCCATATTGAGCGAAAGTAAATTGTTTCTAAATTTCGTATTATTTTTACACATTTTGTACCTTGAATTGAGTAAAGGTAATTTTCCAAAATGAATTTATGGCCTTTTTAATTGGTTACACTTCGAGTGCCGGACCCTGTAAATACAAATTTTTATATGTCCTTCAATACCTGATAAAAACAGGGTGCCTCAAAATCTGCCGCGTTTGACTTTAAGTCGCTCTCAAGGTTATGAAAAAATAAACAATTACATTTTCAATGTATATCGTTGTCGTCCATAGATGGCGCAGCTAATTTGCTTAGCTAGCGTTGCCGGACTGCGCTAGGCTGTCAAGATCTTATCCCCAAAACTAATTTTCTTATTGTCAACGAAGCAGTTGGTAACGCAGGAAGTGAGCAGGGAGAGAGAGCGCGAGTTTCAGTACAAAGTAAACCACGCAATTGGCTGCGCTCTGCAGTTTTATTAAAATTTAATTAACTTACGCGACGTGAAAATTGTTGTAAACATGTTAAATCCCTTGCTGAATTAATTATAAAGCAATTAGTATGTGCACGCAATTGTTTAAATTGTTTTTTAACGAAAATTCAGCATTTGCGCATGGAAATTGGCAGTGCAAAGTTGAAAAAGGATGGCCAATTGACGTAGCGCCTACTTTGCGTGTGGGTGCGAAAAGGTGCGCGCGCAGATGTATGCAATGACCGTTTTTTTTTTTTGCCGTTTGTTATGTGAAGTGAAAGTAAAAAGTGCAATCATGTGTGTGTGTGTGTGGGCAAGCAGCAAACGCAGCAAAAAATTGTTGCTTCTTATCTTTTTATGCTTTTATTGTAAAGACAATAAGTGTAAATAGTACGGTAATCTGCGTTTGTATACCCTACAATCGAAGCGTTAGAGAGTCTATTAGTTTAGAGCAAAGCAAGAATGCATGCAGCATTTGTACGATGTAGCGTAAGTAGTTCATGTAAAATATAATATAATTTAATATAATTTATTTATTTAACGCATTTAATTTATAATATTTTATTTTATTTTAAAATATATTTTTTATTTTAATTCAACCGATAATTTGATTAATTTAAAAAGCCTACACTACGTAGACTTGGTATATCTTTAAAATAAAAATGGCGTACGTTATAGTCGTGTGCGGACGACTTTAGGATACCCTGTACCACCAGCTTGCAATAAAATCCCGTATAGTGCCAAAAGACATTTGATTGCCAAATTAGCTTACTTTAGCTTCGTAAACAACTAAAATCAGACGAATTTTTAACCAAAAATGTTTTTTCGACTGATCTTGCGAATAGCAAATTCTGTCCCAATATCTTTACAAACAAACGAAACACAAAAATTTTGTTCAAAATCCGTTTTTTTGACCGATTTGTTCTATAGGAGCTACATATATGACATAGTCAATCGTTTTTTATCAAATTTGCTACACAAGGCTTGGGTACTCAAAAAATTTTCGAAAGCCAAATTTGCTTACGATATCTATGTTAACAAATGAAATATAGCGAATTTCGTATAAAAAAAAGTTATTTTGGGCGATCGGTCCTATTGGAGCTATCTGAGATAGTCAACAGATTTGAATTAAATTTTGCACAGTACTTAAGAACTGTAAAAAACTTCCGAGTATCAAAATCGTTTATGATATCTTTACAAAAAAACTAATTATCCATCTAAAACTTTTAGATTTTTTTTTCAAGGTGCTTTGAAACACCTCTATGGGAGCTTTATAATGTAACCCCGATATCAAAAAAGGTATATTTATTCACTTTACTTAATTTTACACACAAAAGTACTGATTACATATTTGCAATTTTGCAGCTTGAAATTCATAATCCGTTTAAGCACCATTTGCATTTGGAAAGAATTAAATTAAAGTAAAGTATAGTTTTTGCTTTCTTCTGAATTTATTAGATATTTTTTGTTGGTGTACTCATTGACTGAAACTTGACTTTCTTTAACTCTAAGCGTTTAAATTACCTTCTGAACTAAGTCCCACAATCAATAACAGTTTAGTATCCATAAGAGCCGCACCATAATCGTAACGTTGTAATTTTAGATTCTAAATAGGTCAATGATGGCTCTCAATTATCACATCTTGTAGAAGTTTTGCAATTGTTTTTCTCCGAGCAGTCGATAATAGTCGCTTGAGCATGGCATGGCAGTAAGACTCTGAAAAACAATCTCTTCGGATGGCACTTGAATATCATCACTGGCCAGCAGCTTGTCCAGCTGATCAGCTTTGAGTTGTAGGAACTCCTCACTCTGGCTTACATCTACAAAATGCTGCTTGATTTAGTCCAAAGCGTGTTTCATCAAAGTGGTACAGTTGTGCAGTTCTGCAATTAGGCTTCTGCCTGGACAGTTGCAAAAATCCATTTTGCGTACCATAAAATTTTCCCAGGCCGTGGCTACACAGTCCATCAGGGGCAGTGGTTAGCAACATTTCAACATTGCCGTCCTACACTTCAAGGTTTCCGGTGTAGCAATAGTTGACTAGACTTTGAAGAAGATCGCTGTTTACTTCACCCAGAGTTACCTCATTGTCGTTGACTTCACGCATTGGGCTGCTGAACATCTTCTTCTTCTGTCATCCTCGACTCCCAGTCGAAGCCCTACTTCGACCATCCTCTTGTAGCGAACTATACTACGGGATTCACGGCAGACATTATTCCATGACTAGCTGGATGCTTGTAGGTCATGATCAATACGAGGACCAACGCGAGGACCTCTCCCCTGAGGGTTCCAACGAAGTGCCTGTCGAGCGAGGTTCTCGTTGGATCTTCGAAGGTTATGCCCAATCCATTGCCACTTACGCTCGCATACTTCTACTGGCGCAGGTTTCTGATTAGTTACGTTCTAGAGATCTACATTACTAATACGGTTGGGCCATCATATGTGTAGAATCTGGGGAAAGCACTTGTTGCTTTTAAGCGTGCGTCTGTTCCTCTCGTGCGTTTCCAAGTCTCGCAGCTATAAAACAAAATATATTGGACGTTAGAGATGAAAGTTCGTATTTTGGTTTTTGTAACACTTTGTCTGTATTTCCAAATTCCGCGAAGTGTACCAAACGCCGCTTTCGCTTTGTTAATTCTCGCTGCAATATCTTCATCTGCAACTTCCTTGCGAGTAACCAAACTGCCGAGATAACTGAAAGCACATACGCACTCCACGCCCTCGTCATTGATGTTTAGTGTCGGTCCCGAGTTGGCACAGTAACCGCCAGCCATCGCTTTGGTTTTACTAATACTAATCTGCAGTCCAGCGGCTAGGGAATTCTGATTGCGTCTTTGGCTTGCTTGCAGGTGTCTAGGCGCATGGCTTAGAAGGCACACATCGTCAGCATACTCCAGATCTTCAAGTTGGTTGAAGGGTGTCCATTGAATAACGCTTTTGCAGAGGATTCAACATTTGAAATCATTTAAACATTGAGTCATAAACATTTTTGGAATGTTTTTTGCATTTCGTACTCACTAGAGAAAGAATATCAAATCATTTGCAAATGCCTTAGAAATGCGCTGCACTGGATCCACGTCCAATGGTGCTGGCGGCTGCTTAGACTCCTGGTTGACGAGGCGATAAAGTGCGGCAGGTATTTGACCAGAGCATATCAGTGCCATTATTAGCCTTCTTGGATGACTTGAAAGTAAATACCACATGATCCTCAGCAATCACCGAAGCCTGGCCATATGAACCACAATCCGATGAAGTTCGTGCAATGCGCTCCCACACCAAATAGCAGCGGCCTGCAGCAGCACTGACCTTTTTGGGCAGCAATATGTGATGCTTGCTGCGTGCTGCACATTCAAAGGGCACCTCCTTGGTCCCGCTCAATAGTACACCTTCCTTTAGCTTGCAGGTGCATTCCCCGCAACCACCAAACATGTCAAAGCCACAAATCATAATATCTGTATCGGCTGTAAAACGCACAGCTTCCACGCTGTGGCCGGAATAGCCCCAGCCATCTTTTTTTTACTTGAACCATTTGATACGTCCGTGCAAATGCAAAATATTGCCAATCATGCTCAAAACACAACAATTGAATGCAGTTGGCAACTCAGTCAGCAACGCAAAGAAATGTTTCTTTGTATGAGTTTTGTCCAAGAAGACGCAAAATGGAAAATAACGCACCTAACGGTTTTATGTACACTAGTCGGCATAAATATTTTGACGAAATGAAAGTGATGTGTTTTAGCTTATAACTTTTTATTGGGTTTATAGAACTTAAAAAATGTTATTTCTTTTAAAAAAATTATTCCATAGAAACCTAAAAAGATATGAATTAAATTGATTTTCAGCCGTTGGCATAAGTATTTTGACGAGTGATTTTAATTAATGAAATAACAATTAAATCATAGAAAGTTTTCAAAATATAATTTCGATTAATAGAACGTATAGTCCTCTTTAGCTTCAATAACTTTTTGAATGCGTTTTGGAACTGAGTCCACTAAAGCTTTGAGAATATCCGTGGACACCTCGTTCCAAAGGGAAGTAACCTCACAAATTTTGCTTTTATGCAAAGAAGCAATTCGCTTCCGCTTCATGAGGGACCACACGTTTTCAATTACATTCAAGTCTGGACTTTGTGGTAGCCAGTCAAGAGTGTTGACACCAACATCTTTCAAAAACTTCGTGATCATTCTGCTTTTGTGGCATGGGGCATTATCCTGTTGCAGAATGAATGACACACCGATAAACTTGTCTCCGGAAGGGAAAACGTTGTCATTCAGCACTCTAAGATATTGTCCTTGGTTCATCGAGCCTTCAATGGTAACCAAGTCACCTAACCCATTGTATGAAATGCATCCCCAGAACATGACAGAGCCTCCGCCATGACTAGCTTACTTTTTTGTCGTTGTGCAGCCTTACAAAAACTTTTTGCCTTGCTAAATTATACTCAAAGGAACTTTCGTCTGTCCAAAGAACGCTCCTCCAAAATTCTTTTGGCTTATGCAGATACTCCTTTGCGAAAGCCAATCTTTTCGCCTTATTTACTTTGGAGATGTACGGTATATCCTTTGCTCGGTAAGTCTTGATATCTGCTTCCTTCAAACGTCTTCGAATAGTACGTTCACTGATTGTTTTATCAGCTTTCTCATTCCATTCATTTGCAGCCAATTGTGGCTTTAAATGAATATTTTTCTTGAATGCCCGCAGAAGGATTATATCTTCATTCGTCGTTGTTTTGCGTTTGGCACCCAATCTTGGCAACTTGTTAACAGTATTATGTTTTTTAAATTTATTTATCTGGTAATGAACTGTTTGACGCGACAGTTTCAATTCATTTGCAATGTCATAGATGTAAGATTACGGCAACCCCAGCTTCAAACTTCGCTACGATTAAAGCTCTAACAACAGGGCTTAACTCAGCCGTTTTCACCATAGTTTTCAATTATTAGTTCTCGATTTTATTTTGACGTGACAACGTCTTAAATTAGGTTGTGGCTCGGAGTCACTCATGAAAAAGTGTAACGACCGTAACGCGTTACACGTTACCGTAACGCGTAACGGCAATCTGCAAATGCATACTTGTTATATAAGGTTATCAAAAAAGTCTTGCGGTATTTTTATTGAATTTTCAATTGTTCATAAAATTGGTTATAATAATGCGATTTAAGTCAAATATGCGCCGTTTTGTTCGATGACGAGTTCCCAACGAGATGCCAACTTCATAATGCCCCTCTTATAGAAGCTCGCTTCCCTATTGTCAAAAAACTCGGAGAGCCAATTTTCACAGGACTCTCTTGTGGACAACTTCCGATTACCAGAAATAGGTGGTAATCACTTGGTGCAAGATCCGGACTATACGGTGGATGCAAAAGAACCTCCTATCCGAGCTCCCGGAGCTTCTGGCGCGTCACCAAAGATGTGTGTGGCCTGGCGTTGTCCTGATGGAAGACAATTCGGCCTCTGTTGATCAAAGATGGCCTCTTCTGCATGAGTGCTGCATTCAAGCGGTCCAGTTGTTGGCAGTACACGTCCGAATTGAGCGTTTGGCCATAGGGGAGCAGCTCATAGTGGATGATTCCCTGCCAATCCCACCAAACACACAGAAGAACCTTCCTGGCCGTCAATCCAGGCTTGGCCACCGTCTGGGCAGCTTCCCCGCTTTTCGACCACGACCGTTTACGCTTCACGTTGTCGTAAGTGACCCACTTTTCATCGCCAGTCACCATTCGCTTCAAAAACGGGTCGATTTTGTTGCGATTCAGAAGCGATTCGCATGCATCCATACGGTCAAAAATGTTTTTTTGCGTCAATTCGTGTGGCACCCATACATCGAGCTTATTTTTCAATCCAAGCTTCTTCAAATGGTTTATAACGGTTTGATGACTCATGCCCAGCTCTTGGCCGATGCTACGGCTGCTACTATGCCGGTCTCTTTCGATCAATTCAGCGATTTTATCGCAATTTTCGACAACAGGCCTTCCGGACCGTGGCGCATCTTCGATCACCTCTGCACCAGAACGAAAACGTTGAAACCATCGTTGTGCGGTGGAAATGGAAACTGTATCGGGTCCATAAACTGCACAAATTTTATTGGCAGCATGAGATGCATTTTTGCCTTTATCGTAGTAGTACTGTAAAATATGCTGTATTTTCTCTTTATTTTGCTCCATGTTTGCGACGCTATAACTCACGAACGACTAAAAGCAAACAACAATTAATCAAACACGTGTTAGCACGTGAAAAGAGCTTTCCAAAAAGCTCTAGCGTGAACCGATGCGACGAATACAACTAGAACTACGCGCTTGCAAAGACAAGCTTGTGGAAATACCGCAAGACTTTTTTGACAACCTTATATATCTGTCTAAACGTATCCTGTTCACTCCTTTGGTGCATATATACGATATACATTGTAGGTGTCGGTGATTACGCGAAATGCAATTAAAAATGTTTAAGCTGCAGCTGCAACAACAAATTCAACAAGAACGTCAGAATCGGGAATTGACGACTTTGGAATGCCCTGTAAATAGGCTTATTAGAGGAGTTTTTACTGGAGGTGGCAGCGCTTTGATAGAGAGTGGGAAACTTGTGTTTTTGAGGTTATATGTGTCAAGGGAGTACAGTCTAAAATAAAGCCATCAACAAAATTAGAACCATGTTTTGTTTACTAGGCTTAATAGTTGGTGATCTAGATAAGCTTCCTAGTTGGAGCATAGGGCCTTGATAGTACCTTATATTATGGAATTTTGAGCAATTTAGGTTAGGTTGGGGCGGCAGTTAGGATTGACTTTTTCACCACTCATCACCCTTTGAGTGGTCCCCTATAATAGGTGAGGAAGCCATCCGGCTGTGTGAATCAGCCTTAAAAGGCATTTTGGACTCTGTTCAGAGAGCTGAGATAAATCGTCAAGAATGTGTGACTTTAAGAACCTAAATCTTTTACTGCCAAGCCCAGGGCAATGACAGAAAAAGTGTTCCACCGTCTCCAGCTCCTCCTCATCGCCACAGCTTCTACAGAAGTCATAGTGGGGAGAATTTAACCTGGATGCCAGTGTCCCGTGATAGCACGGATAACAGATGAGCACTGAGCTCTATTCAGACAGCACAGTTTTTTGGTTCTTTTGCTGCAGAATGTCGCCCAAATTTGTCGCGAGATTCTACACGTGTTCGATGAGAGAGCGAAAAAGTTTCATATTCTCAGTTTACAGCTGGCTATGGGTATAACCAAGCCCTCCTTGTCTTGAAGGAGGATGCGGGTAGTTTCTAGTCTAGCCAGTTCATCCGCAATGCAATTTCCCTTAAAATCCCTATGTCCTGGGACCCATATGAGGTTAATCAAAAACTGCTTAGCCATATCCCCTCGAGACGAGCGGCAGTTATTCACTGACTTCATACAAGAAGTCATCGAAACTAGGGACTTAATAGCCGCTTGGCTGTCCGAGTAGATATATAAGTTCTTATTTTGAACTTGTAGATTTCCTATTGTTATTAAAGCCTCCCGGATTGCAGTGACCTCTGCCTGAAAAACACTGCAGTGGTCCTGGAGTCGAAAAGCAGTTCTAACATTGAAATCCTCAACCTAGACGCATCCGCCTATACGGTCGTCTAGCTTGGAACCGTCCTTATATACCTTTATCGAGCCCTTTTTTGAGCAAGTTTCTGTCTAATGAATTAAATTGATGAATGTGAAATGATGATGATATACCACGGCGAACTTACCTGTATCCTTCACATTGCTGTTTAAATTGGTTGAAATTGGAGCATCGAAGATCGTTAAACGAAAATTGACAAATATTTATATTAATATCTTTTAAAATAATCTTGATATTGCTAGCCTTTATAGGCTTCTAAGTCTCGCCGACTTTCGTACATTTTACATACACTCCAATGAACTTAATATACCCTATAAAAAAGAGTATAAAAACACGCTGCAGCTTATATAAGCTGCCAACAGCTTATAGCGCTTTTTAAGTTTTTGTTTATTTATTTTTTATTTTTGTGTATATGAGCAATTTCTGCCATAAGCAATTTTTTCCAGTAAATGATTTTTGTTTATTATTTTTTGAAGCTTTACATGTAAGCCATACTATTTTTTTTTTTGTGTAAAGCGCTTTACAGCGAGCTTATTATGATCATAAAGTAGTATATACATAGGTATATGGTTTTTCCAATCTTAATGCAGTGACGATAAATTTAAAAATATTTAAGCACAGCAGTTTTGGAAGAGCTTTTAAATGGCCTGCGAAACGATAGCGCAGAGTATTGTGGTTTAAAAAATTATTACAAATAAATAAAAATATTTTACTAAAGGTGTTTCATCTTTTGACTATGGCTCAAAAACCTTAATACACAATTGAAGAACCTTAATATTGCTTAGAAGTTGAAAAGTAGTGCAAAAATGCAACAGACTAAAGCGTGAACGACCTTTTTAATGGTTTATGCGCTGAGTTGTTAGCTTAAGCACTTAAAGGGAAGGATTGTTTAATTAAGTAAAAACAAATTTTCTAGACTTGTTCAATACAGCTACATTTATAAAGTGTGTTCTATTCTATTTATTTTATCTTTAGTTTACTTATTTATTTAATTTTTTTCTGATTCAACTCAAAATATAATATGTATCTACATATTTTACACGATCTTTTGCAATAGGAATAGCATAGTCATAGACTTGCTTATTGAATCCAGCTAAATTTATACAGCGTGTTTTTTATAGAGGCTCACAACTTTGAGTTACCAACACTGCTTTATCTATAACCCATTTAACAGCTGATTGGAATTTATTATATTGGGAATATATTTATTTGTTTTATTATCATTTAAGCTTGTGTAACTTTAAAAAAAGCACCCTTTATGAAAAATGACTAAACATTTTTTATATATTGAAATATTGAGAATGTCTCAGAGAGCATATTTTGCAACACTAACGGCTGAACTCTACTGCTATAGAAAATCCTAGAAGGTTCTGGTTTGAGGAAAAAGAGATTTGAGTGTTGAGTCCTTAATTCTGCACATTTTGTTGCTGCAAAAGCCTTTAACCCTTCCATTCGCTAATAAATACACCAAATTTGCTTTCAGAAGTCTGCTCAGACCCATTTTATTTACAAACATGTTATCGATAAAGCTAGACAAGCCCATTATTTATTTTTCCAACACTATTTAGTCGATGACAATGTTGTTTTCGTAACTTTTCAGCACTAACGAGCTTTTGCTTACTGTTGGCAGTTTTTTGTAGCAATCAGTTTGATTTTGTTATGATATCGAGAAGTGTTTAAGGAGCTTCAAAAAATATTTAAAAACCACAAAAAGCTTCATTTGGCCAATAAAAGAAAAAAACTGATTGACACCTTTTTCAAATTTTAAATGAATTTAACAATCTGGCAACGCCGCGCAGCTGTCAGACACTGCTGTCAAAATATTCTGCCCAGTCATTCGACTAGTTTCCATTAATTGTGTTGCAATTTTTCTTTTCGAACATGTCTTCAAGAAATTATAAGATACCAAAGGATAACCTCAACATAACTGAGGACCTGGCGTTTATAAATAATATGCTTAACGAAAATCATGTGGAAACTGATCCAGAAATACGTGGCGTACTGCTGGACATTGCCTATAGTAAGTTTATGCACATACGTAGCCCGAAAGATGGTCCTAATCCATATATTTAAGCTTTGGCTAGGGATAAACTATTGGAAGCCCGAATTTATGCTAATGTGAGCAATAAAATTTCCATTGACAAGGAAGATCTGCGCTGTTGTGAATATCAAGATACTTTGGAAGAACTTTCAAAAGCCCAAATACATAATGAAGGTGAAAAGCCAATGGTATTGAATGAGGATGAGTCTAATGTTGTGGAAGTCGTGCTGGCTAACTTCAAACCGGATGACGTTTTTTAAAACGCAGCGCTGTGCTACTCTTACAATTCTTGACCGATTTGAATGTTTTTTTTTTTGTCGAGTTGGCAGCGCCATTGCAGACGGTCATAAAATTTGTCGGGAGCTAACCAAAAGTTATTTTAATAAAATAAATAAATATAAATTAAATCATAATAAAATAAATAAAAGCTATGGACAAGTCCACTAAATTAATTTAACTTGAACAATAAAAACACAAAAAAAAAGAATCTAAAACATTGCAGTGACAGCATAACTTGTTACGACTTTTCTGGCAAAGTATAACAACCCTGTCCTTATAACTGCAGACTTTTATAGCAACGTGTAACAACCCAGACTCTAATAAAACGTGTTCAGTCAAATAAAATTTTGCGTTGGCAGTATTACTTTAATATCGTGAAAATGTTTTCTCCTAATTCTAAAATTGTTGACAACATTAAGAGAACAAAAACCGGCGTCACTAGGTCGCCGGTTGTGCAGAAAAAACTTAAATTCGAGACTGGGCAACGGCCAAGCTCTACCTCCAACTACTACGCGCTGGAGCAATCTTTTGATGACCCTGATGTTATTGATAATAACGACATTAGTACTGAGCAAATTGTCGTCGCAAAGAAAGTGTATGTACCTCCAATAACGTGGTAATTCCTGGAAACAAACACGGGCTAAAAATAGTCCTCCACAATCTAATAACTACACTAATGCTCCACAATTAAATAGCACTCAAGCATTTCCTTATTTGAATAACCACGTTAAATCACCGGCAAATCCTACCTGGACTGAGGCCATTACCGTCAAGTTGGACCAGTTCAAGTCAGGATCTCTTCTCCTTTGAGGAAATCAAATCTCTTACGTTAGAGTTAACTAATAAAATAAATTGTAAATCCAAAGTAGATCAATTTGAAGTTATTTCTTCACTAGCGTACAAGTTCCTAATATAATGTTAGATCACCTTACAGTAGTGACATGGGATGCCAGAGGCATTAAAAACAATCAAAAAAGATGAACTGTTTGACATTCTTAATCTGTTACAAATGAATCTGTTGGAATTTCTCCTAGAGCTGACAAAAATTATTTAGAGTTTCCGACGGTCTTTCGCCGTTCATTTGGGTGAAATGCTATCTTAAAAGTACGACATATGCGCAGGTTGCCCCCAGGGGTCATGTACATGTTTGTACAACATTTACGTCTCCGATTTTCCACATCTCAGAGAGTGCACATCATCCATTTTTGCCGATGATACAGCATTTATTTGCTCTGGAACTTTAGCCTCTGATATCACTAATAACCTTCAAGATGCTTTTGACAGTTTGCTTTTTCAACGGTAGAGCCGAAATATCTCCATGACTACATGTGAAATTTATAAATTTTTAAATTAGTAGGCCTTTTTTATAGCCTTAAAAATGATATACCTATTTGCCTTGGAAAAAACTTTAGTTTTGTGAAATCATCGAGCATTGAACAGCTAAATTTAAAAATTTTGTGCGACAAAATAAAAATATTTTTTTTTATATTTTATAAAGTGAAAACAACAACAAAAAAATCCAAATCTAGTAGGCTGCTCCATATTTCCTATTTGGACTATATTTTGTGTTTGACTGGCCGAAGTTAGTTTTGTTTAATACTTTGAAGTGGAATACATCTAAAATAAAATTACAAGATTTTCATAAAAAATTATAGTTTACAATTTGTGTGATCTTTTTAAACAGAATTGTCTTTATGAAACGAGTAGACATGGACAGCAAGGAGAATATCTGCGGTGGTTCACGTCAAGGACTTTCAGAGCCCCAGGTAAGATCAACCTCTAGAACCGCGTTCTTAACACCGCAACCACCGTTGGCTCTTTTTTTTAATCAATTTAATTTATGCCCGAATTTATAATATCCTGTACTTTAAAACTCTGCGATCTGTGCATGGCAATTACATCTTGTTCTTGTCGCTTAACTTCTGCAACCTCTCTTTTCTGCGATCTACGCCATGTATCCCGCTTTATAGGGTCTACCCTGAACTATTATACCCTTTGTGACCATGGCAATATGCCTTTTTAACGACTTAACTCTCTTGCCCTATCCTCAAGATAAAAGTCAGCACTAATTATTTTTTACACTCTTACTATATTTCCATACTGGATGTGACTCTGTAATCCCACAAACAGGAAGGTGAGCAGGGAATAAAAAAGAATACCAAATGCCAGCTCCAAAAGGATTATAAGTATCAACAAAAACAAAGTGGACAACGGGCTTGGCTCCAGCCCCAGTGCGAGCAGGCCAACAAGGCTGCACGGCAACAAATACAACAAGAACGAGGACCGCGTAATCTTCAGCAACAAGGTGAGTTGCGTATTGCCACAAAGGCGGGTGATATTGAGCGTGGAACAATTGGCAAGCCTGGTATAGTTGAGGTAAACTATTTGACACTCGACTTAGCGGATATGCCAAATATTGCCTATCATTACGATGTGAAGATAATGCCAGAGCGACCAAAGAAATTTTTCCGGAACGCATTTGAGCTATTTCGAATAGAACATTTGAATGGAATTGCTGCTGCCTATGATGGCAAGTCATCCTGTTATACAGTGGACGAGCTACCCATACTCAAACAGGCTAAGGAGGTTAAAGTGACTGATGGCGAAGGTCGCGTACTGCATTACACCATTCAGATAAAAGGGACTGAATCCATTGAAGTGGATTTGGCTTCACTTAAGAATTACACGAAGGACAAGCTGTATGACAAGCCCATGCGTTCACTGCAATGCCTTGAGGTGGTGCTGGCTACTCCATGCCACGAGAAGGCATTACGCGGCGGTCGTTCCTTCTACAGGACCTCGCAACAGGGACGTATCGAGTTGATCGACGGCTATGATTTGAATATTGGTCTCTATCAATCTCTTGTTCTTGGTAACTCTCCACTTGTGAATGTGGACATCTCTCATAAGACTTTTCCAATGGCCAATTCCATCATTCAATATCTAGAGCGTTATGGGCTAAAGCAGCGCATTGATAAGAGTTCTACATTGGGAGGCTTTGCAAAGAATGAAATATCAACATTCTTAAAAAACCTTCAAATAATATACGAGCCGCCCAAATGCTTTGGAGCTGCTCCACGTGCATTCAAAGTGAACGGACTTACGGAGAAAGATGCAAATATGCAAACTTTTACTGTGGACAAAATTACCCAAAGTGTTGCTGCATATTTCAAGAAACGTGGTTATAATTTAAAGTATCCCCTCTTGAATTGTATACATGCCGGTCCAATAGCGTCATAAAACATTAAACATTGCCTTTATGTTACTGCGATTTATGTCGATCGAAATAATTATTAATGCAACGTCATTTTATGCAATATCTTTTTTTAGTAAAAAATTGTGAAAAAAATTTATTGAAATTGATGTTTATTTTGGAAAAATAATTGGCGTGCAGGAAGACTCCTACTCTAGGAGTAAATACTTAAATAATAATTATGGTATACGTTAACATAGTCGCA
>JBAMAX010004785.1:0-60281 GCA_037043745.1 Chymomyza amoena | reverse complement strand
TGAATATAATCAACCTTGCAGAAAGGCTTTAAATTTGATTTTTCAAGCTCCACTTTTTAGCCGATAAGTATACCTTAGAGGAAGTTCTTGTTGTTCTTATTTGTTTGTTAATATAGCTACGAATGGACATCTAATATTTAAAATTTTTCTAAAAACTCATTTAAAAAATTCTACATTATCAAATTCTTTAAATACCAAAGTTTCCGAACATACGTAGAATTAGGAAAGATGTGAACAAAAATTATGTAATTAGCTTAGCAAAATGGACGTTCTCAATTTAGTTGATAGATTAAGTCATTTAGATAGTAATTTTTTTTTAAGAAACGTTTTCGAGATTTTTTCATAAAATATGTTTTTTGGCACTTTTTTAGCTATTCGTCTATATCTCGTGATCAAAAAAAAGCAAACTGAAAATCTTGAAAAAATCAATATCGACTTTGCTTGCTTGAACTTCCAAAATTTGTACTTAATCTGCACATATCATATATCACCGTGAAGAGCATATCAATACCTTTCGATCTTCATCTTTCATCTAATTTTGAACGAAAATTACCCTAAAAAACACTTATTTACGAAGGTTCACTCGATGACCCTCAAATTTAAAAACTATTTTTATAGATCACAAAAAAAAAGGAATTTGTATTTCCAGATTTCAGACCATGTTTCTTTTTTATATTCCGCAACAATATTTGTCTTATAGGTGGCTTTTTGTTCAGAGAAGTAATAGTACAGTCACGTTTCCACGGTTCAATATTATTGCTAAATTTGTTGGCAATTGCATCTTATACATAAATCTTTTTAGATCGATGATAAAATAAACCAGAAAAAATAAAGAATTTAGGTACAAAAATTTAATATTCCCTATAATTTTACAAAGCAGTATGCGAATTTTAGAAAATCAAATTTTGATCCGATCTATTCCGATTTTCCTATTTACCTACTAAACTTCTTAAAAAGAATTGATTCCATAGCCGTTTAGGTAACTTTTAATAATGTTTCAAAACAAAACATGTTTTAAATTCTCATAGAAGGCATTTTTAAAGTCTTACTTACTACGAAATATAGTTTTAAAAGAAAATTTTTTTCTGAACACAGACAGAATCGACATATTCATATAGACTTCTCTACTCACCCTGATCATAATTTAGGTAACTTTGGGATTGACCTTACATATTACTACTATTTCGCAAAGTGGATAATTCAATTGAACTCCCATAAGACTTAATGCTGTGCCAGATTAAGGACCAAAAGGTCTATGCTAGGCTGCACTCTGTTGTGGCCGGCCAGTGTAACCTAACCTAACCTATAAGACTAACGCCATATTTATTTTGTGCAAAACGATCTCTCTCTCTCTGCTCAGAAATCCGAGCTCTGTTGACTAAAATCGCATGTGAAATACTTAGGAATCTTGGGAGCTCTTTAGAAGTTTAAGTGGGTAGAGCCGCAGAGAGAATATCCGGGCCCCAAGGGAAATCTCGGATCCGGGCCTCTATAAATTTTTCTTAATTCAAGCAAATATGTATAAGTGTGAGATCAACTATAGGCAAAAAAGCTAAGGTGCGCACTATATGGACTATATAGCGTCTCTCCCCTAATCAATCAGTTACATATAAAATTTCTTAACTGGAGCTCATAACATACACTTTTGTACACTGCCCGACAACCGATTAGCACACCCTATGCTCCGCGTCTTAAGAGCTAAATATCAAGAAAACGAATAAAACTTTCAAGTTGAATCTTTTTTCCATTAAAAGAATACAAAATTATACACGAGAATAAATGGAAGATATGATATTAACTTTATTAATAACATATTAAATGAATTTAATCAAACTTAACATAAAAAATTAACTTTCATTTTTGCGACATTTGATTAGCACAGTCAACTGAAAACTTTAAATAACAAAAAAAAATAGATTCAAAGTTCATTCAAATAATTTTTTTAAATTAGTTTCAACATTTTTGATGTGTTCTGTAAAATATTTAATAATGTGTTGAGCCTCCACGGTTAAGTATGACTTCATACATCCGACTTGGTAAGGAGTCATATAATTTTTTAATGTAGTCGAGTGAAATAGCCTCCCAGGACCTTTTAATTCCTTCAATGAGTTCAGCTTCAGTTGAATATTGTCTGCCGGACTCGTACACCTTGCGTGCTAGCCATCCCCAAACATTTTCTATAATATTCAGGTCGGGCGAGTAAGGCGGCCATGCTAGCAATTCCACGTTCTGACCCTCAATCCAGGATTTTACGATCCTGGCTGTGTGGATAGGTGCGTTATCCTGCTGGAACTTCCATTCCAAGGGTCCGAAAATATCCTTGACTGCAGGAAAAGCCGTTTCCAGAACACCTTTGTACGCAATGGCATTCATTCGGCTGGTTAAAAATTGCAGTTCTATGGTGCCAAAGTAAGTAATTGCGCCCCAGACCATGACACCACCTGCACGGCTGTGCAACCGATCTAAGGTATGCTCTTCCTTTCTGAGATCATGAAAGTAGTCAGGACCCTCCAAATTGAACTTTTTTTCATCCGAAAAGACTACACGCTCCCACTCCTTGGTCCAGGTCATATTCGATCGACAGAAATCGAGCCGTTGCATCTTGCGAAGTTGGTTTAGTGGTGGTTTTTTCTTTAGTTTTAGACGCTTTATATGTTCAGCTTTCGATATAACTCTTTGTACAGTCCGAACGCACGCTTTAACACCAGTTTTTTCTTTTATTTTGGCGGCGGAGTCGTGAGAATTAGATGCGTGCCTTAATATAATTCGCTTGTCAGCTGCTGTTATTACTGATGAGGGCCGACCTTTCATGTTTTTTCCATAGGTATCCTCATTGTTTATGTATGAGGTAATAACTTTACGGCTGCGTTTAATATTTTTGGATATTTGAAGAATCGAGTGACCACACTCCCTGTAAGCCTTGATTTTGGCTTTTTCAGACTCATCCAACGGTTTTGCTTTTCCCATTATTACTTTATTTTATTGATAATCGATCACAATAAGTAAATAATAACTTTAATCAGTCAGACACCGCAACCTATGCGCAAAAATTGACACTAAAGCGAAAATGTGCTAATCGGCTGTCGTAAAAAAAATGCATGCATTTTTGTCGCACTTCAAAGAAAACAGCAAAACAAAATAACGGTTCAATTCCAGAACTCAAGATTATTCTCAGAATGAGTAAAAATGATGAAGAATAGAATAAAAAAGTAATATGCATGAAACATATTCAGAGTTCTGAGTTATTTGCCTTTAAACTGATAGGTTAGAGAGTGTGCTAATCGGTTGTCGGGCAGTGTATCTATCATTGTAATCATAACAATATTAGTTTTGGTTAAACAAAAAAGTATGTTACGGAACTTTGGTAGAATGATAATTTACTATAATTTTTTTAAGCAAAAAACTTCCCGAGTGACTCTCGAGTCCGGGCGCCTCTGGGAGCTCCGGGCCCCGGGTAGAAAGCTTGTATTATTTATTTATAAAAGTTTGATGAACCTGGTATTTGGTTAACCTTTACAGCTCGATTAAATCAATCCTCTATTTCTGCCCAATATGAAGAAATTGTATCAAATAAGCCAACCAGTTCAGCCCTCATCATTTAAGTAAAAACTCTATTCAGCTGTTTCTGGAACCATCGCTGTCACACTGGTTCATTCCAAAATTCTTAAACAAAATGAACCAGTTTTGCCGCCTTCTGCTTTAACTGTATGTGTGTGTGAGTGTAAATGTATAGTTATGCTTGTATTGGTTGGATGCTGCTCGTTAGCTGCTGCTGCTTCTGCTGCTGCTATTTCGCTCTGCGCGGTTTCGCTTTTCTATAATTAACCACAAAATAATGAGTGGGGGAGAGAAATTTTTAATGAGCAGCTTGTTATGCCTTCTTTCGTTTTAATTAGTTTTAAGATGCTTGTTACCAACACTAATGTACAAAAGGCAAGAGACAGATGCAACAGCAGCCAAAGCGGCACTTGGCTTTAATTGGTCCATTGATGAATACAGTAAATACATTGAATACATTTGTATGCTATTCCCTTTGTGTGCGTGTGCATGTAGTGTATATGGTAAGAAGAACACTGAGCGAAAAGAAGGTGTAAATATATTTGAATTATAATATAGAGACTTTTTTGATTGCTTACTTACAGTCTTCTTTTTATGCCACGCTTCTCACAAGTCGCGCTCTTTTCAGTGACCCCAAAAAGTATGCTACAATAAATTTGGGTTACTGTAACTTTGTCTAGCGCAAACTTTTGTTATGTACATTTTATGCAAATTTCTCGCTGTGTAATAAGCGCTTAACTCTTTTACATGCAAAATTAAATGATGCGCATACGCACGGTAAAACCGCAAATTATTTTAATTGCTTGTCTCGTCATTATTCATTATTTAAGTGCTCAAACAGCAGAGAGCCCGGCACGGCCCGGCCCGTTCCCTACGTATGTACATATATTTGCGTGTACATGAGCGGATTGTATATAAACGGCAGACAAACACATACATAAACACACACAGATAGACAGCCCGCCAGTCGACACACACAAGCCGCTGTTTACATAGACATCAAACATTTTTTTTCGTTTTTGTTTTTGTTTTTGCCATACTTGCTGTGGAAAAGCGGAAAATTGCCGTCGTTAGCTTGCCACATGCCACATGTGTGTCTGCCTCTCTCGCTCTGCCTCACTCACACGCTCTTTATGTCTTGCTCTTACGCTTTGTTGTGAACGAACGCTCTGTGCTTTCATTTAATTAGTGAAAATAAGTATTAAATGGGCAACTCTTGTTAAAATAAATAGTGCATGCAATGGCTGCCAGGCGAAAAACTGAATGGGGTAATGACAAAGAATGGAGGACAGTCAATGGGCGCGAGGTAGAGAGTAGGAACGAAATGGCAAATGGAGAATGTCAGCTGATGGTGCTTCGATGTGTGAACAGACTGCAAAAGATTTACAACTAATTAAAAAATTAAATGGGTAAAATCAATAACACTAGACGACAGTGAAACTGGGGCAAACGTATTTCAGCAAGAAATAGTACACAAATAAAATAAATAAATTAGTTTATATATAAAGAAAATGATTATAAATATAATAATATTAGGTATTTTTTATAACTAGAGTAAATTGTATGGTAAATAGTTTAACAGCTAGGAAAAAATTGTAAAAACTTTTTAGGAGGCATATTAGAGGCTTTACATCCGTTCACATACTACATCTCAGAAATCCACAGCTAAAATGTTTATCTAGGACCATAGTACAAAATAAATTTAAATTTTGGCGAAGACCTTTGCAGCCAGTGCATAGTAATTAGTTAAGTTAGTTTTTAAATGTACTTAACATTATTAAATAAATAAATAAAATTTAAATTTTAGTAAGGTGAGGCAAATCCGACCTAGTAGTTGGTTTTAGCTATAAAACGCTTATTTGACTTCAGACCAACTCGTAAAATATTTAAAATTGAAGCTTTGCCGCAACTATCTAGAGCTGCTGATTTTTTGAAAAATATATATTTGAAAAAAATCATTTTTTTAAGATTCAAAAATGGTGGGGTAAATCCGACCGCCTATTTTTTCGCTGATTTTGCACAGATATGATGAAAATTTATTGCTTTTCGATTATAAATTATAAAAAGCATGATACGGTTTTGCAAAACTAAATTAATTTATTTTTAAAAATCGATATGCTTAGAATATATAAATCGAAATAAAAATTTAATGAATATCATGATCGGATCGGATCGAATAGCTAAGTAACTAATCAAATTTATTTGACATGCTGACCAAATAGCTTTTGGCGTTTTGTTGGCTCGAGCTGAATGTCTGATTGGCCCCACCATATAAAGGTCGGGTTTGCCCCAATGTGTAATTTGTTATGACGAAGCAAAAAAAAACATTTTAATTGATTTTTCCAACATGCATTGTGTTTATATTACATAAGCCACTTATTGTTTTTTTTAATATTTTATTTAACAAGAAAAATGTTTAATCATATGTTAAAAAAATCAAATTTAAAATTATAAAAATATACTTCTTGTATTTTGAGCATTTAAATGTAGACTAAGTATGAACTCGCTCAGTATTGTCGCTCTTGAGAAAAAGTAGGAGGTCGGGTTTGCCCCACCATACCCAATATACATATTCAGAATTCTGATTTTGCCAGCTTGTAATTAAAAAATGTTTGGCTTTAATATAAATATGAACTCGCTCAGTATTGTCGCTCTTGAGAAAAAGTAGGAGGTCGAGTTTGCCCCACCATTCCCAATATACATATTCAGAATTCTGATTTTGCCGGTTTGTAATTAAAAAATTTTTGGCTTTAATATAAAATATTTGTTATTAACTGACTTTCTGGAAAAAAAATACTAATAAGTTTGGGGAACATAACTTTTTATGCGATGTTGTAAAATTTTTCAGGCTGCATACAATAAATACCCAATTCTTATTTGTAGAAAACTTAAATTTTCTTATTTATTTATTTATGAAACATACACATAGAGTCAAGAATAGACATTAAAATGAATAAAGTAGGAATCAGTTAGGCCGTAAGTTCCTTTTCTAAAACTAAAAGCTATAAACATCGGTAGTCGAGCTGATATACCAATCCTGATCAACTTCAGCTGGAGCACTATACTTACACTAAGTTTATAGTGTATGTGAGTCCAACAAAGCAATTGAATCGGTTTTTTCAAAAACCTCATAAGTCCATAAATTCAAATTTTTCAGGAATCAATAAAAACTGTTTCATACACAAACAAATGAGTATTAACGGACTTTTTTATGCTTAATTTAGTATTTGAGTGATATAAAATTAGAATTGTAAATAACCTTAACAGTTTATTAATGAAAATAATGAAAAAATCCCTAAAAACTATTTTGGACTTATGTTGTTTTAGCAAGAAATAGGATTAGTGGTATAAATTTTAACCAAAACAACTGTTAAGGTTATTTAAATTAAAATTTTTTATCTTTTAAATACTAAATTAAGCATAAAAAAGTCCGTTAAAACTCATTTGTTTGTGTATGAAACAGTTTTTATTGATTCCTGAAAAATTTGAATTTATGGACTTATGAGGTTTTTGAAAAAACCGATTCAATTTTAAACATCAAACGTCATGTAAAAACCTCATAAGTCACTGGACTTATGTTGTTTTTGCAACGAACGTCTTTTTCACGGTATTTTTTGAAGAGGAAGGATTGTATTGACTTATGTAATTTTAAGCCAGAATACGTATCTACCTTTAAGGAACCATTTTCAGCAAAAAAAGCATGTTGCAAAAAAATGTGACTTGTGAGGTTTTTGAAAAAACCGATTCAATTTAAACTGTCTTTGTTTTTAAGTCCTCTAACTAAATATAATACACAAAAAAAACTCCAAAACTTTTACTCGCTTTGTAGCGCTGTGTAATGACTAAAATCAACTGACCTAGCGACAATTTTAATTACCTATTAAATGATTTGCATATTTTTAATATTATTATTCATTTTATTTGTATTTGTTAATACCTTTTTGCCATATTAATGCGCCTAAAATGTTATTTGCATATTTAATGAAGAGAGCGAGCCAGTACACACACATACATATCTGTCGTAAGCGAGAGAGCGAGCCAGCAAATGACGCTCTCAGTTTTATTGACATTTGTCGGCTTGTTTATTTGGCCATTTTGTTGTTTACACTCCACTTTCCGCATCTAAAACTCCCCCTCAATGGGCCATGTTAATTTGTTTGACTAATTAAACTAATGAGCGTTCAAAGTTAATACATAAATTAGCTGTGTGTGGAATTGAGTACTATATATAAAGCTTTTTGCTAAGCGGCTTGCAATTTTGATTGCGGTTCTCGTACGCCATTGTTTGTTTTCATGTGGCGAATTAGTTGAATGCATATAACAAATACATATGCATGATATACATACATATGTGCATGTATATTTAAGTCAAATTATGGAATTGATTTGTGTGGCATGAAATATGTTTAAATATATAGAGAGTGATACTTAAATGAGGCGTTAAGTTTATCCAGTGCGACAGCTTGTTTAATTTATTTAATAAATTGAAAATATGTTTTTAAATTGCGCAGCGAGAGTATAATAAATTACGACCAAAGTTGTTTTTAGATACAAATTGGTTTGAATCGTAATTGAGTGATCTGACTTAAGGTTTAAAATAGATTAAATTAATTAATAAATGATTAATTTAAATAAGTGAATTTTGATTGAAACTTTTTATGTTTTTATTTTTTTTGCCAATACTGATTATATAAAATAATTATTTAGACTTCTTTCAATTAAATTTATTCATAATTTAATTTTTTTTTAACTATTTAAAATTGGTATGAGGCCAACTTGTAGAAATTTCTAAATTCGTTTAAATAAGTAGATTTTTATTTATATCACGATATCTCATTGTAGAACTTAAATCTTATCTATTTATCTATCTTTATGAACAATGAAGTAATTTATTCAATTAAGTGCTTAGGAGTTTTATCCCTGTTCAACTACAATATAACAATAATTATAAAAATAAATTTTAATAAAATACAAAAAACATTGTGGAGGGGCGAAGCGAGGTGGGGGTATGGGGGGTGTGACACCCCCCAAACATCCATCAGTTGGCAAATCTCGGGTATTTAACGCAATATTCGAGAAATAAAAATTCAGAATCGGTTATTTGTCGGTAATTTGTTGAATCGAGTCGGCATTTTTGGCTCATCACCCCCACATTCAACGCTCTCGCTTCGCCACTGATTGTGGAGGAAAAATGCCAAAAAAAAGACCATAATAAAATAATTTTTTAGTTTATGATATTAATTGTAGGTATCTTTAAAGGAAATATGAATCAATAGTTTAATCATTTAAATCCAAATTAAAATAAATGAAAATTTCTATATTTTATGTATCAGCAAAGAAAAGTTTTTTATGAAACCGGTACCACAATTTATAGAAGAATGGAAAGGCAGACGGGAAACTATTTATATTTACTGGCTTATTTTTTTATTGCATATTTGGTAAATATTTTTAATAATATACTCTTTAGAAGATCCTTTAATTCACTTCCAATCGCAAATAAAGTGCCTTGATCAGCGAACCGTAAGGTAGAACCCTTTTTATCCTATTAGCTATTCCATGCAGTAAATTTCTGTAGTGATCTTAAAAATAGATTATGAGGCCAACTTGCTGAAATTCGAAATTCATTTAAATAAATCGATTTTTATTTACATGACGAAATCATATTCTTGACCTTAAAAAAAAATATGATATCAGAATATTTCAGTTTGTACCATGACACGTACTTATTATTTGTAGGTGTCTTTAGAGGAAATAAGAAGTAATAGTGTGATCATTTAAATCCAAATTAAAATAAATGAAAATTTCTATATATTATGTATCAGAAAAGAAAATTTTTTATGGTATTCCTGAAACAGGTAACCCAGCTTATAAGGAAAACTACTTATATTTATTTTATTTTTCATTATTTTATTGCATACTAGTGGGCCCGGCAGACGTCGTCCTGCCCAAACTTTTTAAATACTCTTAAAGTGTATAAACATCGTAAGACTCTCTAGTCTAGACAATCATAAGACTTTTGATTAGTTGATTAGTCATAAAGACTCTCTAAAAAGCCGAATGGACGAACTTAAGTATTCTTAAGAAAGCTCGCATCTGTTATAAATGCATGCCCCACAGAAACTACATTTCAACCTCTTTGCGACTAAACTTCTGTCTGCACTTAATGTCCAATACCCGGCGTTGAACAATTTTGTACATTGACGATATTCACAAAAATACGTATATCTCACGAACCAATTCACTCAATCACATTGCAATAGGCTTAAAACCTCTGTATTGACAACTTCTAACACACGCCAAAATCATATTTGAAATTCTTCAACGCGTTCATGAGAACACCCGTAACACGTAAGATACTAACATAAGTTAATCTAAAAATTTAAGTATACGTAGTATGACCTTACCGTTTAAAGTAGTAAGGGCTTAAAATAGCCATGAATGGATCGATAAACAATTATGTACAAACGAATATTCTCCATTCTTCGTTTTATATTGAAAATCATGTATTTCTAAATTTTGGTTATTTTTGAAGAGCACCACCTATCGGATAATGTTCAAACTATGCTAAGAACCTTCCACACGGTGCCCGTAAACACACACGTAATATTTTATTAAAATAGGTCTGGTGGTTTGGGAGTCTATAGAGGACATACGAAATTTATTTGATTTTTATATATATTAAAGATTTGTTGAGCAATTTTAATAAAAACACCTTTTAAAGGAAACTTAAATTCTCTCCCGACCACAGACTAACTGCTTTGATCGGAGTGGCATAAGATAGGACCCTTGGTATCCTTTTATCTATCACTTGCAGTCAATTTCTATAGAGCTTAAAATAACAACCTTTAAGATCTTTTTTTTATTTTATTAAGAGTAGAACCTGTACATCATAATTTAGTACCTTAACAACAAATGGATGGGTAATTTATTTAGAGCCAAACCCCAAAACGCAGTATTATGATTTTAAGATCTGATACAAGATTTAGTTTTTTTCTACTCTGTATTAAATTGTTGATACGTTGCAATATTAATCTAAAAATTTAAGTTTACACTTTTGGCACGCGCTATATTAATCAACAATTTTATGTACTTCTATAATTAAATTTGTTAAAGCTTAAATTGTTAACAATGCTTAGGCTCGCCAACCAAGTCCTAAGCCATCCTACACTCAAAACCCATTATAAATGCTAGACCCTAAAAGCTTGCAACAAACATCTTTCCATCATCTCACCATACCAAGCTCTGTTAGGCACTTCACCGCGCTAACTGATCGTCAAACAAACTAACCCTTTAGTCACTAGGGCTAAAAATTAAATATGCTGCGCTAATTCCTCCATCAATTTGCAGCTCATTTCATATGCCAACTCGATTCGCAAGCAAAATGCGTCGGCCATTGCTTGACGCCCATTTGGCAAGACCAAAACTCTCTGCTATACATACATACATACTTACATACTATACATATATAGTAGACTAATGCCCGACGGCTGACCAAAATGCCAAAGGAGCAATAGCGTGTTGCAGAAAACTAGTTTGCATACACACAGGTTGTAATTAGAAAATTTCCATGCAACGCGCAGCGCGGCACAAACTGTGGAAATGAAAACAAAAACGGAAACGTGCTAATTGCAAATTAATTATGCAAGATATTGAATTTGCACTAAACGCAGGCAGACAGTTGGCCAATGGGCAAAAAAAGTGAGAAAAATGTGAAAAGCTGTAGAGTAGAGGAGTGAGAGACAGAGTAAAGTGAACGTGATTTGCATGAAATGAAATTTGGACTTTGGGCAAGTGTGTGTGTGTGTGTGTGGTAATGGCTGACACGCTTAAGCGTGCGCCGCAACAGCAGCAGCAACAACAACAATACGAAAAATGGCGGACGTAAAGTCGGGCGCGGACGACTTTAGGATACCCTGTACCACTAGCTTGTAATAAGTCCGATTTCTTCACAAAAAACCAAAAACAGAAGAATTTTTAAGCAAAAATTTTTTTCTTGACCGATCGTTCCTATGGGAGCTATATGATATAGTCAACCGATTTCAATAAAATTTGACACAGTGCTTAAATACCTTAAAAAAGATATGAATGCCAAATTTATTTCAAATATCTTTACAAACAAACAAAACACATCGAATTTTGTATAAAAAACGTGTTTTTGGACCGATTGGTCCTATGGGAGCTATATGATCTAGTCAAACGATTTGGATTAAATTTGGTACAGTGCTTAGGAACTATAAAATACTCACGAATGTCAAATTTGGTCCCAATATCTTAACAAACAAACGAAACACAACAAATTTTGTTAAAAAATCGATGTTTTGGAAGATCGGACCTATGGGAGCTATATGATATAGTCCACCGATTTTGTTCAAATTTGGCACATTGCTTAAGTGGTCTAAAAAATTTCCAAACGCCAAATCTGGTTAAGATATCTTTATTAAAAAACGAAATATAGCCAATTTTTCTTTAAAAAAGTTATTTTGGCCGATCGGTCCTATGGGAGCTATATGATATAGTCAACCGATTTTGATCAAATTTGGTACAGTGATTGGGAACTATAAAAACTTTCGATTGCCAAATTTCGTTACGATATCTTCATAAACAAACGAATTATTCATCTAAAACGCTTTTTTTTTTCGAGGTCGTCTCAAACACCCCCATGGGAGCTATATAATTTATCCCCGATATCAAAAAAATAAAATAAACTTGCCTCCTATGGAATAATATAGGATCTAATGTGAAAGTTTGGTAACTCTAGCTCTTACCATCTCTGAGATCTAGGCGTTCACACGGACGGACGGACGGACAGACGGACAGACGGACGGACAGACGGACAGACGGACATGGGTATATCGACTTCTCTATTCACCCTGATCATATTTTAGGTAACTTTGGGGTGTCTCCGACGTCTCCTTCTATATGTTACATACATTTTCGGCTTGCACAAACTTAATATACCCTTGGACCATACGGTACAGGGTATAAAAACAACAACTTTAGCAGCAGCGGCAGCAGCATATAAACAGCTAAAGTGTTAATTGCCATAAATGGTTGTCATTGTAGCGGTAAACGACAGTAGATATTTGCCATCTTGCTTGTGCGCAAGCCCACCCACTCGCACACATAGACACACAAATGCAGACGAACAAGCCATTATCCAAGCCAATGTGCTGAAGCAGCAGCAGCTGAAACAAACCATTAAGCGGCCTGCTATGGCATGTCACACTCACACACACACACGCACAACTGAGCATTGCACTCAAATGAATGAAATGAACTGCTAAATTATGCACGCGATTTAACCCTCATTTTCGTAGCCGCACTTGCCAGCCCCAAGCCATGTTATCTATGCTGCCCACTCTCTCAACATTTACTGCCACCCGCTGGTTGTCTCTCTTGCACGCTCTCTACGCAAGCGCTTACTCATAACTGCTCTGCGCAGCGTTACATAAAAAAACTCACTCAATTGTCGAGTGTAGCCACGCCTGCTGCTGCTTGCTAGTAAACCAATCGTCTGCAATTACTCAGTGCCTACATTACGCTCACTATTCCAATATGGCTGCCGAGAGCTGTAAGTGCTCATGAGAGAGTGGGACTCTTTGTGTTGTTATTGCTCCTGCAACAGCTAAACTTATGAGTTCTTTTTTTACTTGTTGTTGCTCTGCGCTCTTAGAGCCTTTTTGCACCTTTTATTTTGTCATTTGTGTGTAATTTCGAAAAATGTTGGTGACATTATGCTCCAGCTTTACTTCGTTAGCTACACTCGTTGTGAATGTCATTTTGTCTGCGGCTATGTTGCTGGGTCGCACGCTTAAGTGTCCTCTAGGGTACTTACTTCGTTAGCAGAAGTTTCTTGCTTCGTCCTTTTCATGCGTGCTTATTCGTTGTTGTTGTTGTTGCTGTTGCTGTTGTTGTGGTTGTTGTGCTAGTGTTTTCGTTGTGGCTGCCGTTTGCTGCTCTTGTCGTTTTGCGGATATGTCTCTTATTTTCATAACTGTAAATTGCTTTAGATATTAAGTCGGATGTACTTGCGGGTGGGGCGGGGGGTTTGAGTTCAAACGAATTGAGCAGAGAGTTCGGTATGGTTTAGCAGTTGGATTGTTATAGCAGTCAGAGTGTGTGTATTCAGGAGCAACTTGGGGCAGAGTTAGGCGGGTGCATAAAGTTCCATCTGCGCATTTATAGTACGTTTTAGTAATAAACCTTTCGTTGTCAGTTTATAATGAATGAATTCTGTTAGCGGCTTTGTATTTGCAGCTATTTATGTTAAAAGCTTTTGGATTCTTAAGGCATTTATTATAATAGATATTTTTAATAGTTTTTAAGCTTCACCAAACTAATTGTATAATTTTAGCTTGTTCAAAAAAAATTGTGAATGAGTTCCTTAACTGTCGATCCGAAAATTTGGTGGGAATGTCTGTAATGATCCTATTTCTCCAGATATTTGCTAAGTACATGATATAAGCTTGTTTGAGATAAAATTTAATAAATAAAATTACTTTTTTAGACTTTATTCAATTCAATTTATTCATTTAATCTTAATTTTGAATCCATAGTATTCAATCTAAATATTTGGTACTCATTGGAGTATATTCTAATTTCCAAACCATTTACATATTGGATTTTAAAAAAATTATAATAAGTAAAAAAACAAAATTTTATAATTTTACTTTAATAATTAAAAAAATTTATATTAAATACAAATAAGCTTTTTATATATTTATAAAAAAAATGTGAACGGTATAATCATATATTATAAGGCAAGTTTACTTATTTATTAGATATTTATTTATTAGAATATAAAGATTATAGTCATGAGGAGCGCGGAAAAATTAAAAAAAAAATCGAATGTTTTGGCAATAGTACAATATCTAAGAGTTTCATCTGGGGAAAATAACTAATGGATAATACTTGCAGGGATCCTTAGGGACCTTGTTCTAAATCTAAAACCGAGTGTTCAAAGCTAAAAATTGGGAATAGCGTTTGGTGTTTCTCAAATAAATTGCAAATATCTTAAAATAGGTAATTTTTTTTGGGAATGTTTCTATGTTTGCTAGAAAAATAGCTATCATGCAAAAACCATGCCAATACATATTGTCAAGATGCGGTACTACGACCTCTTCCCTCAAATACGAGAACTCGGTTTTAGACTTAGGCCCTTGAAAGTTTCATTAATTAAGTATTTTTTTCCAATAATCGTCTTTTTTGAGCCTTCGTTTAGAGTACTATGTACAATAGGCCTGCTATATAACAAGGAGATTAAAACACAATTCTGTCCTAGATTTATCAGTTTCAATAGAGCTTACAGCATTTAGAAAGCAAAAATATTGATTACTCCTTGGAGTTCATCAATAACATCTGCTAAATTCTAATTTCCAAATCGTTTACTTATTTTTCAAGTTGTAGATTGTAAATAAATTATAACAAAAAAAAGATTGGCTGAGAAGCGCTCAACACAAATTTTATTATGAAACTTGAAATTCTGAAAAATATTTCGTTTATACTTTATTAATCGACAAAATGTATATTAAATATGATTATATTCGTAGCACTACAATAAAACCAAGTGAAGAATGATTGAATTAAAAAATTTATATTTTCATTAAAAAAAATACAAATATTATAAGGCAAATTAATATCTGAATATTTTATTTTAATTATATAAATTAGGCTAAGTATCTAATACTTAATCTAATATATAGAAATGGTAGTGGGAACGAGGCCTTGGACTCATAAATATGGGAGCATTTCCTCAGAGATGTCCACCACGACCAAATAATTAAAAGATAAATAAGATATGTATAATCAAAAATTATAATATTTTTTTTTTTAATTATTTTATTTATAACCTTCATTTGAATAAGAAAATGATTTGACATAAATAATTAACATATCTGAATTTACTGAGATTCAACAAAATGAACCAATATAGTTTTCAAAAATAAATTAAAAATTATAAAAAAGGCCTTGACTGAAATCGAATCTTGGTCAAGCTCTCACACCAAAACTCTACAAATGTAGCTACCTTTTGTATGATTTTTCAACTGTCGTCTCTAAAATAGTATATTTTGATCACTTATATATTTATGGTCTGATTACAATAATGTTAGCATTTAACTAAAATATTTTGTAACTTCCTAAAGTAAACAACTAACTTACTAATGATGTGACTTAATTGTTGAAACTTAGTTTAAAACTTTTGTTCTTTACGATATTTATCTAGAACAAATTTCTGTGTCCTTCGACTATTCAGAAGGTAACTTTAAAGGCCTACGATGTTTTATTTTTCTCTATGTGACACATAATTACATTCATTTAGTTAAATATATTGACTTTGGTTACAAAGAAGTAGTTTCTTTCTAAATTAGAAAGAAAAATGCTTTAAAAAGTTAAAAAGTTAAGGGTATTCATGTGCTTCACTAGAGTGCCACCTTTATGACCAAAAATCAATGCATATATCAGTGATTTAAAAAAATTTTTTTTTTTTTTAAAACCGAAGAATGTTAAGCAAATTCATAATAATAGCTTCAATAAGTTTACATTAGTGTGTTTATTAAAAATTTATCGATTTTTTTAATGGACAAATTACGTCACGTGAACGAAGCTGCTCCAACAGGACAAGTACAACTGGTACGCAGTATAGCGGGCACAATTCTCGTCTAATTACAATGAACTAAATTTTTATACCCTGTACCGTATGGTCCAAGGGTATATTAAGTTTGTGCAAGCCGAAAATGTATGTAACATATAGAAGGAGACGTCGGAGACACCCCAAAGTTACCTAAAATATGATCAGGGTGAATAGAGAAGTCGATATACCCATGTCCGTCTGTCCGTCTGTCCGTCCGTCTGTCCGTCCGTGTGAACGCCTAGATCTCAGAGATGGTAAGAGCTAGAGTTACCAAACTTTCACATTAGATCCCATATTATTCCATAGGAGGCAAGTTTATTTTATTTTTTTGATATCGGGGATAAATTATATAGCTCCCATGGGGGTGTTTGAGACGACCTCGAAAAAAAAAAGCGTTTTAGATGAATAATTCGTTTGTTTATGAAGATATCGTAACGAAATTTGGCAATCGAAAGTTTTTTATAGTTCCCAATCACTGTACCAAATTTGATCAAAATCGGTTGACTATATCATATAGCTCCCATAGAACCGATCGGCCAAAATAACTTTTTTAAAGAAAAATTGGCTATATTTCGTTTTTTAATAAAGATATCCTAACCAGATTTGGCGTTTGGAAATTTTTTAGACCACTTAAGCAATGTGCCAAATTTGAACAAAATCGGTGGACTATATCATATAGCTCCCATAGGTCCGATCTTCCAAAACATCGATTTTTTAACAAAATTTGTTGTGTTTCGTTTGTTTGTTAAGATATTGGGACCAAATTTGACATTCGTGAGTATTTTATAGTTCCTAAGCACTGTACCAAATTTAATCCAAATCGTTTGACTAGATCATATAGCTCCCATAGGACCAATCGGTCCAAAAACACGTTTTTTATACAAAATTCGATGTGATTTGTTTGTTTGTAAAGATATTTGAAATAACTTTGGCGTTCATATCTTTTTTAAGGTATTTAAGCACCGTGTCAAATTTTATTGAAATCGGTTGACTATATCATATAGCTCCCATAGGAACGATCGGTCAAAAAAAAATTTTTGCTTAAAAATTATTGTTTTTGGTTTTTTGTGAAGAAATCGGACTTTATTACAAGCTAGTGGTACAGGGTATCCTAAAGTCGTCCGCGCCCGACTTTACGTCCGCCATTTTTTTTATTATAAATAGGCAATTAGCTATAGCGTGACGTAGGATTTTGTTTAAATTCTGAATTGTCTGAAATCCTACCTCACGCACAAGCTGATAGATTTACTAAAATTTTGGTTTAAAAAATATTCAAACCGTTCAAGAATTGTAAGAATTGTAACGTTTTAAAAAACGTCGTTTCGAAAAAAACCGGTTTAAAGTTTTCGAGCCCGACTTCAACCGCTTAGAAGCGTAAGTGTCAAAAAATAATTTTGCCGATCGAATTGTTCTAAATTTATATACTTCGTGTATTCTTCAGAATATAAGGTAGCATTTCTAAGAAAAAAAAATCGATTTTCCAAAAGTTCAAAGGTGGGGTAACCCCTTAAGAAAGTAAACAAAATGATTAAATTAAATTAATCGTCAAAAAAATCATGAAAAATATTTATATTCCAAAACTCAAATTGGATCAAGATATTCATGTGCTTCAATTGAGTTCTCTGTTTATTAATTTCTAAGTCACAATATTAAATAAATACATACAAATTCTATGCTAGATATGATATACATATTGGTAATGCTTAGCTTCTTCTCACAAATACTTATGTGTGGTCCCATCTAAGAAAAATTTAATAACTAATAGCTCAATAAACATGTGTTCCTAAAAGTGTCTGAATCACTTCACTTTAAAATTTACTTGCAGTACATAAAATGTGTCACTACTTTTAATATGAACTCAATTATTTTTTATGAAAGTGATGAAAGATTAAAAATTAATTAATTAGTCTATAAAATGCTTTTTCTTGCTTTCCTGACCCAAAACAACACGACAGGTATTTATACTTATTTTATGCTAGTCAAATTTTCCACAAATGTTCTCCAATTTGCTAAAAACTGAACACACATCGTATAACAAATACAAAATGAAGATTTTAATATGCGCAAAATTGAGACATAAATTAAAGGCACATAATTCTCATTAAAAAGCAGTAAATGCTTCTTGCACACAAGCCAAGAAGATGAAAAACAAATAAAAAATAAAATCCATACAAAAGACATAAAAAAAAACCAAAGAGCTCTTTCTAAAGATATTTGGCAAGAGATCAAAGAGCACACGACAAATACAAATACAGATAAACATTAGGAACATATAATTTAATAGTTTCGAAATCCAAAATGAATTTATTTTAAAGCCAGAGCTGCTTAGGGAAATCAAAATGCGGAATAAACTGAGCGTAACCACAAACGCGCACGCATACACAGATACCGGCACACACAGATACTCTTACAATACACAGACAAATGCTAATTGGCAAAATGTCTGTCTGGGAGAGCAGCTGAAAATTTCGAAAGATTTGCCAAGCCACCCACAGCGGCATTTCGAAGTCGTTAAGTGGGCGGCGCCAACGCTCGCAAAGATTTACTCTGCTCCTCTGCGTGGCCTCTAGACGCGTCTGACGCCTCCGAGTCGTCGCAGAGCCAACAATCACCAACATGCAACATGTTCCTTACACACAAAATATTTTGTATTTCATTTCAACTGCGCGCGCAATTTAATTTGAAATTTATGCGAGCTACGCAATTTGTGCGACATTTTAATGTCGAGCTCCCAAAAGAATCGGGAACCAAAAACCCCCCGAAAAAAATGAGCACATTAAAAATTGAAAAACACCAAATGCGCAGCTCAATGTGTTAAACGGCAGATGTTATTAAAAATTGTATTTAATGTTTTTATTATTTTGCTTGGGTTTATTTTTTTTGCCCGATTTTTTACCCGCTCAGCTGCTCATTTGTCTTCATTGAGGCGTGCAATATTTTTTTTGAGTTGGCATTAAGAGCAAATTATTTTAATTAAAAAATGTATTTTATTTATTTTGATAAGCATATAAATGATGATGAGCAATAAATTTTAAGAGCTTGCGAATAAAAAAATGAAAATAAAATCATAAATTTGGGGAGCAGAATGGCGAAAAACAAATGGAAATGCATTAATCTTTGAGATGTTCTTCTTGATCTAAAAATGCGAGACGAAAGAACTTAAATTTCAAGAACTTGCTTATATGATAAATAAGAGTATCTGAGAAACTTTAATATTTTTAGCTTTGATTTGTAAGATCCTTTATCATATCACGGGCGATGAGTTTATGTTATACACGTTCTATTATACGTCTTTAATTTTTGCATAGGGGTCACGCTTTCTCAAGTGGACCACAAAATTACCAAAGTTCATATTTTGTTATGAAATTTAGCCAGCATCGAGTTTGATGATTCAGATGTACATTCTGAAAAATTTTTTTGAAAAATTTTGAATGACTGATTTTTTATGAACAATTAAAAAATTAAAAAAAATTATGCAGCGATGAGATAAGACCTATAGGTAATATAGTACAGTAAAAATAGACAAAAAAAGGAGTTAACCAGGAAAAAATTGTATGCTGGAATTTCTCTTGCTTAATGTGTTAGAGACCATCCAAAAACTCCAAAAACTGGAATTGGTTTCTCCCCCCGAAGGGTTTTCCGCTAATTTGAAATATGTTTGAGCCAATTTATCCCGAATTCAATAATAATAAAAAAAAATAAAAAATAAAAAAGATCTAAAAAAAGACATAAATTTATATTTTGAATCAGACATTTATCTCCATTAGTTTCCAAGTTAGAAGTATTCCTGCTCCTTGAAAACCATGCAAACTCTAAGAAGGTCATCATTTTTTTTTTAGACTTTTTGGAATGTCTTTAATTTTTTTCTGGTCAAAACCAATTTTTACTGTACCAATAGAGCTATAGAGCTAGGAATAGTAACCACGTAAATATGTATTCCAAAATTCTGATTATTTAACGAGTTATCGTTTATATATTGGATTTTTCATTTTTAGACTTTTCCTTGAAAACCAAGGTTGTCATTTTAGCATGTTTATAGCTAAATCTAGCATATTTTACAACTAAATAGCGTATAAATTTCCCCGAAATAAATATTTAAGGAAATCTAGAATTTCTTAATTAGCATTTAGCTTGCTTTAGCTTAAAAGCCTTATCGATACTTTTTAGCGCGTATATGTATATGTATCGCTATATAAAAGTTTTTTTATTGGTATATCGGTAGGTTTTATCTAATTTTGTCTAGTTTGACTTGTTTTTAAATCCATTTAATACTTAAATATAAGAAAAGGCGAATTAGATTCAACATTTCTTAGCCTACGTGAAACTGAAATCGAAGATGCCAAATAGATAGCTGATAGTATGAAACATTAGGTCTCTAGATATGAATTAGAACAAACAATAAAAGCGTCATGACAGGATCGAAAAACAGCGTTAACACGGAATTCAAGAAATTTTTTGTCGTAATAGATCGAATTTTATGAGAACTGCATAACATTTTTTTATTTCAAAATATTCGTCCGAAATAGTATTTTTCTTTAAAATATGCTAAAAATTACAAACAAATTTTATATGAATAGATAAAAACGAACATACCATAAATTTTACAAAAATAAGTTACAAATATAATCGATTTATTTTTACTATTTGTTTTAAAGTAGACTTTTTTTTACGTTCCAAAAATTATTTCCCGAATTCTGTTCCAAAAAAAAAGTTTCGTCTGCATTTTTAGTTTTAGTATGCCATTTTTCTACGGAAATGTGAAAAACATCATTAGAATACTATAATTTTAAAATTTTTATTATTTTAATATTGTTTTAAATTTCACAGAAACTTTTTTTTTTATGATGTGCCATATAAATATTAAAAATTAATTTCAATAAGCCTAAAAATATTTAAGTGAAATCATTAGTAATTTTATATAATATAAATATTTAAGTACTAAAACAACGAAAAACTTGTGTTTTTGGGAGCACTTCCGCTTAGCTTTTTTTCACATTTTTTTTTTAATTTTAGCTTATTTTTGCAATTTTTTTTCCTATCTAGTTTTTGGCTTCCAGTTTCTAGCATCACTGTTGACAAACCATACCTCGAACACATTTTTTTTACATATTTTTTTTAAGCAAAAAAATTGTTTTTGACCGATCGTCTCCTTCTATATGTTACATACATTTTCGGCTTTTACAAACTTCATATACCCTTTGTACCAGGGTACGGTACCATACGGTAAAGGGTATAAATAGGTACTTTGCAACTCCTTTAACACTTGTTTACTAGTTTATAAGTTTAAGGGTCATCGAGTGAACCTTTGGATAAGAGGGTACGTAATTTTGAGTCGAGAAACAGATTTTTTCGGAAAACATGTCTGGGCACTTTTTTAAGTTATTCGTTAATTTCTCGTGAACATATTTTTGTATCGGCAAGAAAGACGATTGATCGAAAGACTGTGCTCTTTACAATGATAAATGATATTACAAAATAAAAAACCAGATAAAAAAAAAAATTTCGCCCATTTTTTAAAATTACAAATTATTACCTTTAGTTCACGAAAAAAAATTCTAACAATATGTTAAGCTTTAATCTTTTACGAATATTTCGAGTCTAGATCTTTGAAACCGGATAGAAACTGTGACGGAAAAGACAAAAATTCCACTCTGTACTCATATCACACTTTCGTATGAAAAGAAAATTTTTCACTCAAAGTTTTTCATTTGTCTTCAGTAACGTCTTCTCAAATTCGTATGCAGCTATAATCTTGATTTTTGGATCTTAGGCTCGAAATGTTCGTAAAAAAAATTCTCTTCAGATTAAAGCTTAACATAATTTTTAAAAATTTTTTAAATTGTAAAAAATCATCAATATCGAAAAGGTTCACCAAAAAAGTGAAAGAATTTCGATTTACAATATTTAGAAATTTTGCAAATCTCATTTAATCTTTTCCGATTTTATTCCTAAAGTTTGCTGCTCTTTAAACTATCCTTACTTCTTGCCGCTTTCTAATATGTGCGTTCAGTATATATAAGTTATATGGTTTACGATATATGAAATATTTAGCAACGCTCACACGAGCTTAGATTGCATAATGCATATTTTATAAGTGTTGTTTTTGTGTGTATTTTTTTTTTCGTTTCTTTTTGGAGTCACTAAATATAAAAATAAAATGCGCGCTGCGCTAAAAATCATTTTTTTTTAAAGCCTGACTGTCAGCCACGTCAATGCGGCAACAAAAGAAGCAGTAAAGCAACAACAAAAACAACAAAAAGAACAACTACTACCACAATCACACAATGCGAAGCTAAACGATACACACACACATGCACAAGTGCACATATAAAGTCACACTGATACGCACACTCACACACATACATGTTCATGGCAGAAAAATGTATATTGTGCATTGTACAGCAGTCGTCGGTGCTGTTCCCATTGTTTGCCCAACAGAATTTAGGTTTCGCAAGGATATTGTTGTTTTTTTTTTAAATATTTTTTGTTATTGCTAAATACCCTTCTTAGAGGGTATGCTGTGATTATCGTGCAGTGTGCACAGATCCTATATTTTAATGGAGTAAATGGTTTCATTTTAAGATAGATGAAGCTCGATCCCTTGGCTTTCATATTTCAAAATTTTTAGTAAGTCTGGACACGAAAATAGGTCCAAGGTCATAATTTTCACTTTTTCCGTTTTAAACTGTATTGTTCTCATATATTTTGAAAACTTACTTTCAGTCAAACAAATTATGGTTCGACAAGTCTGAAATCTATCTAAACATAATTTAACAAAAATATAGTTTCCGACCTGAATAAAATTTACTCTAGTTTAAAATTTGTTTAAATGTTGGTATCCTCAACATGTTTTAGTCGTTTCCGTAATTTCCGTAAAAAAAATTCCGTAAAATTTTTAATGAAATTGGTTTAGAGGTATTTAATAAAAAAGCGTTTTTCGAAATAAGAAAAAATCTTGCCTCTATTTAACAACAAATATCTCTGGTTACACTAAACTGATTTCTTTAATTTTCACTTGACTGTAGATACTTGAATTACCCATCGATTTTATTTCGAGCATATATTGGTCAAATTTACGGTTTGGTCGCCATTTATACATTCATATGAAATTTTTCGTAAATATTTCACATATTTTTGGATCGTTTGTCAATTTTTCTGGCGCTATATTCAGGTAAAAAGAAAACTTTTTGGTGGGGCTTTTAAATTCATGAGATGCTACAAAAATGTCCACCCTAAAGAGCATATTACATTGGTGAAAAAATATTGTGAATTTTAGATCGTACAACCATTATAATAAACCAAATTAATAGTAACTTTCCGTTTGTTCGCGTTGACAGTTTCTTGAAAGTCGAGATAGCTAGAGCTTCAAGTGACATCTAGTTCCTTACTTGCATTTAGTATTTTTATTGGCCGCCCTTTCTCCAAAATAATATTTTTTCATTTAAATCGGCTTAGAAGTTCGTGAGTTTTAATTCTGCCACAACTGGGTAACTTTAAGAGCAGATACACTGCCCGACAACCGATTAGCACACCCTATGCTCCGCGTCTTAAGAGCTAAATATCAAGAAAACGAATAAAACTTTCAAGTTGAATCTTTTTTCCATTAAAAGAATACAAAATTATACACGAGAATAAATGGAAGATATGATATTAACTTTATTAATAACATATTAAATGAATTTAATCAAACTTAACATAAAAAATTAACTTTCATTTTTGCGACATTTGATTAGCACAGTCAACTGAAAACTTTAAATAACAAAAAAAAATAGATTCAAAGTTCATTCAAATAATTTTTTTAAATTAGTTTCAACATTTTTGATGTGTTCTGTAAAATATTTAATAATGTGTTGAGCCTCCACGGTTAAGTATGACTTCATACATCCGACTTGGTAAGGAGTCATATAATTTTTTAATGTAGTCGAGTGAAATAGCCTCCCAGGACCTTTTAATTCCTTCAATGAGTTCAGCTTCAGTTGAATATTGTCTGCCGGACTCGTACACCTTGCGTGCTAGCCATCCCCAAACATTTTCTATAATATTCAGGTCGGGCGAGTAAGGCGGCCATGCTAGCAATTCCACGTTCTGACCCTCAATCCAGGATTTTACGATCCTGGCTGTGTGGATAGGTGCGTTATCCTGCTGGAACTTCCATTCCAAGGGTCCGAAAATATCCTTGACTGCAGGAAAAGCCGTTTCCAGAACACCTTTGTACGCAATGGCATTCATTCGGCTGGTTAAAAATTGCAGTTCTATGGTGCCAAAGTAAGTAATTGCGCCCCAGACCATGACACCACCTGCACGGCTGTGCAACCGATCTAAGGTATGCTCTTCCTTTCTGAGATCATGAAAGTAGTCAGGACCCTCCAAATTGAACTTTTTTTCATCCGAAAAGACTACACGCTCCCACTCCTTGGTCCAGGTCATATTCGATCGACAGAAATCGAGCCGTTGCATCTTGCGAAGTTGGTTTAGTGGTGGTTTTTTCTTTAGTTTTAGACGCTTTATATGTTCAGCTTTCGATATAACTCTTTGTACAGTCCGAACGCACGCTTTAACACCAGTTTTTTCTTTTATTTTGGCGGCGGAGTCGTGAGAATTAGATGCGTGCCTTAATATAATTCGCTTGTCAGCTGCTGTTATTACTGATGAGGGCCGACCTTTCATGTTTTTTCCATAGGTATCCTCATTGTTTATGTATGAGGTAATAACTTTACGGCTGCGTTTAATATTTTTGGATATTTGAAGAATCGAGTGACCACACTCCCTGTAAGCCTTGATTTTGGCTTTTTCAGACTCATCCAACGGTTTTGCTTTTCCCATTATTACTTTATTTTATTGATAATCGATCACAATAAGTAAATAATAACTTTAATCAGTCAGACACCGCAACCTATGCGCAAAAATTGACACTAAAGCGAAAATGTGCTAATCGGCTGTCGCAAAAAAATGCATGCATTTTTGTCGCACTTCAAAGAAAACAGCAAAACAAAATAACGGTTCAATTCCAGAACTCAAGATTATTCTCAGAATGAGTAAAAATGATGAAGAATAGAATAAAAAAGTAATATGCATGAAACATATTCAGAGTTCTGAGTTATTTGCCTTTAAACTGATAGGTTAGAGAGTGTGCTAATCGGTTGTCGGGCAGTGTACCTTTTTCGGTTGCCAAGCGCACAGTTTTTAAGCATGACGCAATATAGCATTGATATATCAGCTGTATGATATAGGCGTCTGATTCGGATCTAGCTCTTTATATTTATAGTACATATACTTAAACTATTAAAAAATAAAAAATTTGGGGAACATGGGTATGGGAATACACGGCGGAGATATGTCCAAAGTTCGGTTATATGGCTGCTTTATTATATAGCAGTTTAGATGAAATTTGCCACATTTTTAAGATAGAATGATAAATGATAGATAGAGATAGTTCAAAATCGGGTTTTATGGCGGCTATGTAATACAGGCATTCACTACGGATTAATCTCAGCACTTAAATGTAACTAAAGTTTGTTACAGATAGGTTAAATAATTAATTTGGAAAATATTAATTTTCTACAGCTAGATAGGCCAAATCGAGCCATATGTACAGCGGGTCAAGTCCCCTCACAGTACGATAAAAATACTATTTATTAAAATGTTTTTCTTTTACAATAAAGCATATAAAACTTGTATTGGAAAGTTATATTGTACCATAGAATGAAAATAACTTTATGGAAAATTTTTTCTACGGAAAAGTTAACAAACATTTGATATGACTTTTTCGAAAGGACTGAAAGAACAGCGAGTTAACTTAATAAATATGTCGTGTTAATTGGCGAAACTGGTTTAAATAAGTAAATTTAATAAAAATACTACCTTGATCAAAAAGTTCCCGGAATCATCACAGTGTAGCGCTTTTCGTTACCAAATTTGAAATTTCTTTTTCTCGATAACTTAACACTCATAAAAATTACGCCGTATTGAGTACATCTGCGATTGTACGTGAATTTTGCTTTAAAAATGGTGCGACGACATTGGAAATGTTACAAAAGTTTCGGCAACGTTATTCTGAAGAAATACTCATTTACCAGTAGCAGAAACGATTGAAAATTGGAACGCTATCGACAGCAAAAACAGACGAAAACATCAAAAATCAAATGGATGCGGTTAACACCAAATCGACCATTAGAGAGTTGTCAGAGGAGCAGGGAATTGCTTTTGGATCCGTTCAAGACATTTTGGTTAAAGATTTGGGCCTCAGACAAAAGACTGAATTGCAATTCCCCACTCTTCTGCAATTCATTTCATGCGAACTTTTCCTATTCGGTCGACTCAAAAAACCGCTCCGTGGAACGCTTTACAGCACCCGATATGAAGTCATGGAAAAAAACAATTATGAAAAATTTGGATTGGATCCAGCATAAGTGCGTTGCAATCGATGGAGAATACTTTGAGGAGGACAATATCGATTTGGATGAATAATGTTGCATTTTCTGAATAAATTCCGGGAACTTTGATAAGTTTAGAATAAAAAGCGAAAAAAAATATATTCAAAAAAGTTTCAGAATCAGATCATCTTAGTAGTTTTTGTGGTTTGCTCAAGACTGTCTGTTTTGTAATTTAAGCAGCCCATGCCACTTCAAAGTACTAGAAGTTTTCCAACTTATAAAACTTATATCCAAAAAAGGATTTGATAAATAAAATAATGATATTTAAGTTTTTTTATAAAATTTTATAGAGTATACAAACATCTCTAGACTTTCCCATTATTTCTGATTTTTTCCATATATATTTGGCTTGCTGGTTTGACTGAGCTGAGTTGGCCTGCTTGAATGTTGGTTGGTTGTAAGCTTGACTGCCCAAATGGCTGGCTGACTGACTGACTAACTGATTGACTGACTGATTGTGTGCATATGTAAGTATGTGTGTATCTATGTGTGTTGATGTCAATCCATCATTTGTTTTAACACCGTGATTTGTTTATTTGACGTGCAGCATTAAACGAAATAAAACGAAATTGTTATTGTTGCATGTTGAATGTTTGTTGCAAGCTTGTTGCTCGTAGATTGCCACACTTTGTTATAAATAAATAATTTTCAAATCAGGCATTTTTACGCTTACACATTGATGGTCTTTTGTATATATCTGTATGTATTAATGATATGTTATCAAGTTGCACTACGGCCTAAGTTGCTTGATAAATGGATATAAGCATGCAAGTTTGATAAGACAGGAGATTTGCTATATGGGATATGTATGCTAAAGTAATTGAAGTAGAAATAAATGAATTGTAATAAATAAGAAATGTGGTATCTGGCAAAGTTATATGATTATGTGATTAGGAATAACAAATAAGTAGCTTATAATAGATAGAAGGTGTGTTTTTGGGTAATGGCTATGATATAGGCTTATAATGGCACAATTTTCAGAAAACTGATATGAATTTATGGTAGAAAGAACTTTTAGATTAAATCCATGATCCAATTTTGTGGCTCTAGATTATTTAAGGGTTAAAGTAAGGTCGGTAATTTTAAAATCGATCTCTTCGATTTTGATGATTTAATATTGTAGAATAGAAGTACGCCTAATTCTGATTTTACGCGATAGATAAGTTCCCAGAAAAAAGACGAAGAAAAAATTCGCATGAAAAATGGTATAGTATCCATATAAAAGTAGATGATTGGTTCTTCGATTGAAAATCCAATTAAAATAATATAAGTTGATGAAATAAAATAATAATTTTTACATGGGATTTAGTTTTTTTTATTAATATTTAAATTTTGTATGTAAAATGATTTATTTAAGAAGTTCGTAATATACGGAAAAATGGAAAAAATTTAATACAGAATATCAATTTCACAAAAAAAAAAAAATTTTGAGAATTTCCCTTTATTGAAACCAGAAAAATTAATAATTTTTTATTACTTTAGATCTTAAATTTAAAGAAATTGAAGGTAGTCGTTATTTAATAATTATTGTTGTTAGATTAAAATCCAAAGGAGTAATAATTCCAGAAAAAATCATATTAATATATATTAAACATTTTGAGGCAATTTTTTTTGTTCTAAAATTCAAAAGATAGACCCGATTTATAGGAATTTGAAAGAGTTCCCATTTTAAATAATTTACTACTTACAGTAAAAAATCAATAACACTATGTCACAAAATTTTAAAATTTTTCTGATCCCGGCTTCAAAATCCCTATGTAAAATTTCACGCTGAATTCAAATCTGCTTAGAAATATGTTGAAAGTAGAACGGTTTTTGAGATATCGCCAAATTTGCATTTTTCATGTTTTGAAAAAGGTTAGTCTACTAAAATACAATTTTCCCTGGTTTTAGTGCACCGATTTTTGTAAACTGGGACGAAAATTAAAGATAACAAAATTATTTCTTAAACAAATTACATTTGTTTAAAATCCAATCATAAATGACGAAGTTATGGCACTTCAAAGTTGAATTTTTGTAAAAATTTTGATGATTTTTCGGTGCACTAAAACCAGAGAAAATTGTATTTTAGTAGACTAACCTTTTTTCAAAACATGAAAAATGCAAATTTGGCGATATCTCAAAAACCGTTCTACTTTCAACATTTTTCTAAGCAGATTTGAATTCAGCGTGAAATTTTACATGGGTATCAATTATTTTGAAGCCGGGATCAAAAAACTGTTGCATGGTGTAATTTGTAAGTCCAAGAATTAATTAAGTAAAGCTAGCTTTTAAATGGTTTTGAGTACCTTCTAATAAGTATAGAGTTTGAAGATATAAGGCTTAAAGCTGCTGTTTTAAAGTTTTATGAAAAATTGTATAAGTACTTAACAAAAATATTCTGATTCAAGACATTCAAGATCAAACAAAATGTAAGATACAATTCTTCCCGATTATCAAATTTTCACTGCTCATAATAAGCAAACAAAAATGGTATAAAATCGTCTAACACAATATCTTCTACATATAGCCGTTCCTGATGTAGATTCACATTAGCAGGGAAATTAATCCTTATTAAATTATTAAAAGATCTCATATCTCTAGAAATTCATATATTCTATTCAGCTTGGCTATAAGAATTTGATATTTAATTTAATTTTTGAATTCTAATTATAGTCCCAACAACAAATTAGGTTACGTTATATTTGTAAATATATGCAAAATAAAAGAAATATACCGCAAAAACGCTTTTTGACCGATCGATCCTAAAGGGGCTGTATGACAACGGATTTTTATAAAATTGGGTACAGTGGCAAGTTCCAAGTTTGTCCCGATATGTTTAAAAATAAGCGAAATATGCGAATAAATTTTTCCGAGCTAATCCGTAATACCCTTACTAGACCTATATAATACTATATATCGCAGTTATCGAAGAAATTAAAATACATACTTATAAATATTCGACCAAATGGCACCTAAATAAACTTTTCGACTATATGAATAATGCGCAATTTTGGAAAAATAATTTGGTGTTTCAACTTAATGACCTCCGAGTTATTAGTGTTCCTACGGATACTTAAGTGGACATCGCTCAATAATACCCGAATCGATGCTGATCATATTTGTTTAAGCTTTTGATCTTTCTCGTATCTTTTGCATAGGGTGGGCCAACTGCTGTTTTGTTAGTTTAATTGCATTCATATTTTTTCAAACAAAATTGAGCAAATGTTTATACCAAATGCAAGTTTGAATCTATCATTTGTTTATGAAAAATAGCACAGGCCAACATGGTTTAGGTATTGGAACGGTAAGGGTCATTTCTGAAGTAATTTTCTGCACAGAACCCGAATCCGAATGGCCATAACTTTGCACAATTTACCGCTTGAACTCTTAAATTAACGGGTAAGAGTGGCACAAAAAGATGTAACTGGAGAGAGCGACGACAAAAATGTTTTGCACCCCGTACACAAATTCTGAAGTGATAGGCCAATTGTGACCCCGGATTCGAATTCTAAGCAGCAAATTACTAAGAAAACTACACTTAGTTTTTAAACAACTGACATGACCACGATATTTGTAGGCCTTTGTAATATGTGGCATTTAGCCCCATCTTGGTAGCCTGGCCGGCCTCAAAAACCGTATGAAACTGGATTTTTGTAGATAAAGTGAATTTTCCCTTGGATTTTCGGTTTCCCATATGTGGCGCTTTTGCTCATCGCTTCATGGCAGAAAATGATTTTTGATATAGATGAGTCTGGCGGTCCGTGGGCTTTAATTGTGACGTCATAATTTGATTCTATCCATGACTAAAATAAAATGTTTTCGATAGGTTTTTTCATATGTCGCAGAGCATTTACTTTGGTACGTTCCGAGCTATGAGTGTTAAACAACCATACAAGCTGATGAATACCTGTACAAATTGCACGCTCATACGCTCTGCTAGAGGGTATAAAATTTGCTACTTTAACCCACAACTCTAAAGCACATTTTTCAGAACATTAAATTTTATTTTCAATATAAACTCATTTCGCTTGCAAGAAGGAAACAATTACCACAGAACTTCTCACACCTCCATCATAATGTTTACATGATGTCACTTCCTGCCTTTAACAACCATTGAATCAACTGCAGACCGTTTCCCAATAAAAACGCAGTTGAAAAAATATCTAATTGCAGCTGCAAAAAATTTTCATATAAAGTTTTGTTCATTTACAAAACATTTGCCGCTGTTTTGATGGGGTTTTTAATACGCGCTTAATTATTATGAGGCGTTGACATAAATATTGCAAATGGCAAAAGGCCCGGCAAATTTCTGCATGAAGAATACAAAAAAAAAAAAGGAAAATAGCACATAATTTGCACATCTAATTAAATACGTTTGAAAATAATATTTTTATGACTTTTTAATGTTGTTTTTAAATTTTACATGAATTTTGCGACAACTAGTATATGCACGCCTAATTAAAATTAATGCAAACATGTGAGTACTGTACTACTAATTCATTCACTTATTTATTTATAAATTTTTGTATATATATTTTCTTGTTAACAACAAATGCAGCTGTGCCAAGTAAGCACACACACACACACACACCCACTCAAAAGCCAATAAAATCAAATTCATAGATACAAAATTTTTATGCATAGATACAATTTGTAGCTTTGTTTGTATCCGTTGAGTTGTAAAACAGCAAATCAAATCAAAAACCCCCAAAAAGACTTTGTGTCTGGGAGGCTTAAATCTTCTTGAATCTGTTCTCTTGTTCTACGGTGAGTTGCATTTTTATGTGCCATGAAATTAATTTACGATTACGACAATTTAAATTTTTAAAATAACACTAAAAATATGTTAACAACTTGGCTGACATTGCCGCAGCGAAAGTGTTAAAAACCCAAGTCAGCCCCCAAATGTGCCCAGGGATTTATGACAACTGGAGCCATGAGCTCCATGTTGTTGTTGTTGTGACACATTGTTCTCTCCTTGGAAAGAGATATTGAAGTGCTGACTTTATGTTTCATATTTTCGTTATATTTTTGTGTGTTTGAAGTCATTTAATTTGTATTAAAAGAGCAAGTTGTGCATCCTTTTTTTGGGGGGATGGGCAACGGAACGATCTTATGATGACGTGCCATTGACGTTTATGAGACATGGTCGGCATTCATTCATGGCTTATTGGCCTGCCATGCCTGCCACATTGTGGTAAACAAGTTGAGTGGGCCATTATTTTGAGAGTTATTAGAGGAAGTCGTGGGCTTTTATTAGCATACCACAAATGGCGCATGTTTTATGGAAAGTAGGAAGAGTTGGAAGTAAATCGAGAGCTCAGGTGTAACTTCGGCATGACATGAATATGCACTTAATCTATTGAACCACAAAAGTTGCTTTCTTAGAGTGAAAAGTTTTTATGCTTTTGAGGGGAATATGCCCTTTCTATAACTTATACATATACTTCATAAGCAATACGTTAAACAGAGAAAGTAAAATTAAGTTTACAAAAATTTAAGGGATTCATTATCCCGCCGTCTAAATATTTGTATACTGTTAAGTAACTTTTTTATATTATAGTATTTTGAAACTACCAAAAATTACCAAAATTTATACTAGGCAAGAGAAAGTTACCGCATTCGTCCACTTATTGGATTGGCATTGACTATTAACCCCCTAATGCTCAGTAGTGCCTTGAGGCATTTATTATATTTTTGGAAATATTTTAAACTCACTAAGTTATTAAAGATTTGAAAGCTCTTTGACGCTTCAAAAGCTACTTTTTTCAAAAGCACAGTTTATTGATATTTCTTCTGCAGCCGTGCTTTATGATTGTTTTTTAAAATATATTTAAAAAAATAGTATCCAAATTTTTGTATATTAAAAAGTTATTTATCTATATACATAAAAATGAAATGCTGTACGTTTATGATCCCATAGCTCTGAAACTGCTGGACGAATTTGCACAATTTTTTAATTTTGTTTGTTATAGTATGTAGAAGGTTTATAGCACAAAAAGTTTTGAGTAATTTGTAAATTTGGCAGCCCGCCAACCCCAAATTTTTTTTTTTAATTTTTCGGATTTTTTTTTTGTTTAATTTTTCGAAATTTTTTTTTTATATTTTTTTGGTGTGGCATTGTGTTTTTTGTCAGATTAACTAATGTTAATGTTTTACGTGTTACGGGTGTTCTCATGAACGCGTTAAAGAATTTCAAATATGACTTTTGGTTGTGTTAGAAGTTGTCAATACAGACGTTTTAAGCTTATTGAGATGTGTATTAGGTGTATTTGTTTGTGAGATATTCGCATTTTTGTGAATATCGTGAATATAGCATAGTATAAAAGTGTTCAACACCGGGTATTGGTCATTAAGTGCAGATAGAAGCGTAGTCGCAAAGGGGTTGAATTGTAGTTTCTGTGGCGCATGAATTTATTAGAGATGCGAGCTCTCTTAAGAATACTTTAGTTCGTCCATACGGCTTTTTATAGAGTCATGAAAGTCAACTAATCCAAAAACTTAATGATTGTCTAGATAAGCTAATTAGGGAATCTTACGATGTTTATACACTTTAAGAGTATTCAAAAAGTTTGGGCAGGACGACGTCTGCCGGGCTCACTAGTTATATAAATAAATTCATAATCTATGAATATTATAAGCAGCTTAATTTTGACTCAAATCCTTAAATAATTATTTCAAATCGTTTCACTTTACAGATAAACGAACTATCACAATTTTTAAATTTATATTGTTAAAAAACATTTTCAAAGAAGGAATTGGAGGGTTAAATTGAGGCGCAGTGGCTCAGCTCAATAATATTGAGCCAAAAAAGAAGCTTTAATAATTGAAAATGCGTTTGATTAATATTTTTTCAAATTAATTAATTAACATATGGGTCATTCTCTGCCAAACCAGCCAACCCCTCCTCACACTCTTGTAATCGAGAAGAGAATCGAGAAAAATTTCCTATTTTTGGACGCCAGAAAGACGTTTAAAAATTATTGTTTTTGTATCTTTTTCTAAAACTCGTTTTTTAGATTCTTTTATTATTGAAGTCAATAAAATTTTTTTTTATCGACATTTTAAGCAAATATCTTAAATTATATTGTAGCAAATACAAAAAATAAAAATTGTAGTTTTAAATTGATTGAAATTGATATATGTATCCAAATATGGGATTGTATTATAAAAATTTTAAATATTTTAAAAATCGAAGCAAAAGCACACTTTAAACAAATAAACGCCAAATATGGATTTCTTGACTCCAAAACAATAACTTTTTTTTTTTGCCATTTCTCTTCAAGAAACAATTTTTAATATTTTGTAAAAGTCCCATTTTGAAAAAGTTGCAGGTTTGAAATTCCAACATATAAAAAAAAAAAATCGATCAGCCTTTGTAGCGTTTTTCGGCATACTATAATACAATTTGACCAATCCCAATGTATGTATATAAATATATCAGCGAAAAGTCAAGCGAACCACTTTTTACCCGAACTTTTTCGATTTTCATGATTTTTACATATTTGGTAAAGCTACTAGCCAGTATACCACTTCAAATTTTGTTCCAAAATTCCAATTTTTACCGAGTTATCGATAACTGAAATTTTTTTTGTTCATTTCAAACGAATAAAGATATTGACGCGAATATTTTTACCATTACAGATAAAATATTAAATTAAAAAAAAATTATATTGTTTTTCAAGATTTTTTTAATTTGTTATCATTTTAAGTTTTGAATTTCAAAATTAAAAAGTGATCTTTCACTTAAAAAAAATCTTCAATATGATTTCAAGCGTGTAATTCGCTGAAAAATTAAATGGGGTAACTCCTAGAATTATAGAAGCTATACTTATTTTTGTGACGTCATCTCTCATGTTCAACATAGTAAACCGTACTCAGAATACAGAATTGAAAGATAATAAGTTCAAACTAGAGATGATTAATCGTTTTGACATTTAAGATCAACTTTAGAAGTAGCACTGAGTATCATGACCCCGTTTCCAGAAATTTAAGATCAAACGTCACAAAAATCGGTTTTTTGCAACTAACAGTGCTTCGTAGATGAATATCAGGTATACTGATTTTATAGAGAATTTACAATATCAAATCTCGGAAAAGATAATTCTTAGCATAAATTGTTTTTAAATAACAAATGGAATATAAAAGAGTCAACCACAATAAAAAGTTTGATAATAACAAAATGAAGCAAGAAAATAAAATTCTTCATTGTAAATAATCCTGTACTAAGAATACAAAATTTCTTTTTTTAAATATTCCTGAACTTATCATCCTTTCCCGCAGATTTTTTGAGATGCTACAACCCAAAGAAAAAAGTTTTAATGGTCAATTCGCTAGAACTGTTGTGTAAGATACCGCAACGAACTTTGTCTTCGATAATTCGATCGTGTTGCTCTCTGTATATTGGGGCCTTGGCACCACATATTGTCCAAATCGAACAAGTTCCAAAAATAATCCTATATCATGGCTATGTTGCCATAAAAATAAATCTCGTGTCCTTATACAAAACCCATTTTGAATCTAAAAATCTAAAAACTCAAAATTGTGTTGATATGCGTTGGGGTTTGAATTTGTTGAATCTTTTGTATAAATTCCTTTTAAGCTGTCAACAGAGACATAATGTTCTATAATGTATGATGATCGGTTTAAAATTACGAAAATTTTTCTTCATAGATGGTGAAAAAACAAATCTTTTAATTTTTACTAAGTGACAGTTTACAACTTTAAGATAAGTCTCTAATTACTTTTAAATTTTTTGCTAAAACAGTTTTCATTAATTCTAAAGACAACACCATAAAATACACATAAATTTAAGTCGTGCTGAACCACAAAGAATTACGGAAACAAAAAATAATCAACGCATATTCAAAAACAAATTAATATTCGGGCGAGCTATTAAAGTGGCTCCATAATCTGGATAATACTTTGGATGCCTGCGTCGTCTCTTTAACGATACTTATGATAAATTAATGCAGTAAATGCAACTTGTAAATCTGTCACGCGTCACAGTAAATCATTGAAGTACAGAAGCAAAATGCTACAGTCAAAACTCGAAAACCACAAAAAGATACGCGAAATGAGGCAGAGTCAAGGGCAGGCAACAAACAGCATGCAGCATGTTGCATGCATTTTGTCACACTTCAAAGATGAGCCAACAAACAGGGAAGCAAGCAACAGATACATCGGGTACATATTCGTAGAGGGTGATTTTTTAAGTGGTGCGTTTTTATAAAAAAAAATATTAGAAGATTTGGGTTAAGTCAGTGCTTGACTGCTAATTTTTAAATATATACTGTACCGAAATGGCAAATATATAATAAATATAGATATAGGGGTCTAAGATCCTACTTTTTGAACCCCAAAAATAAATACTATGAACGTTTTATGAGACAAGGCAATGTTGAGCCGCTGCATTCGACGTCTAATAAAATCCACGTCCCATTAAAAGAAAAGTTGCCAAAAGACCAGAAAAATAATTAAATGTGTAGATTAAATTAATAATTTTCCATAATTTTTATAATAATCCATTCAATATATAATAGATATTCTGATAGAAAGATAGATATTCGTTATAAATATATACAAGAGGTAATGAAAACATGAACTCTTAAACTTATTACGTTAGCTTCTGAAAAATTAAAGAAAAAACACCCTTTAATATTCAACGATTTAAAACGTTGTTCGTTTGCCACTATTTTTATTTTAAGTTATGAACTCCAGACATGTAAACAAAATATATACATATAAATAATTTCTGAAATCGCAAATCGGGAGAGAAAAAAATTACCCTATCTTTAAATATGTCTCTGCCAAATAGAAAAAGACAGTAGCAGCAACAGCAGCGGGGCGTCTAGTTGCACCAAGGGGAAGTGTGAATTTATGTGAACTGAACTCTTCAATTTATAACGCTAAATTCTGAAAAATTTAAGAAAAAAACACCCTTTAATATTCAATGATTCCAAACTTTGTTCCTTTGCAATTGTTTTCGTTTTAATATAGCAATGAGCTCCTGTAAATAATTTATGGAATCACAAATCGGTGTAGAAAAAAATTACCCTATATTTAAAGATGCCTCTACCAAATCAACAGATGCTCAAGATAGTAGCAGCAACAGCAGCGGGGTGTCTAGTTGCAACAAGGGGAAGTGTGAAATTATGTGCGCTACCGCAGTGGATACGCCCAGACAAGAGTGTAACCAGAAATGAGCAGGGAGAAGGGAGGCTGTGCCGCAGCTAATCTATGACAGAAAACATGTAATAGGAGTCGGAGCAAGTAGCTGAGCGAGCTACTGATACTTGGAACTAGGAACAACCAGCTATGACAATTACTCAAGCATTTGTATGGTTCTAAACCTTTCACACAATTCGCAGCTCATTGCAAGTTTATTAGCTAGAGATTGCCCCCGAGCTGAATCTAAGCCTTAAGTGCTTTGGGTGGCCTCTTAATATGCAGCCCTATTCAGTAAGTCTCCACAATCTTATAGCAAACTTTCGTTACAAATTAATTATGCTGTTGCCCATGTGTTGCTCCCTCTGCACATCGCTCTTGTTGCGCCTCAACGAGATTGTGGTTGCATCTTTTTTCTCAATGAACTTCCCCAGTTTATTTGTGGCACTTCTTCTTTTTTACGCAGGAGGGGGGCGCAACCGTCGCCGGAGTCTCTTCGTATAAGTGAAGCGTGAACTAATTGAAATTTGTTGCGCTGACATTTGGTACTTCTTACAATTACAACTGCCGTGCTTTGGAGTTGCTTACACTACATCTAATTAGTACGACTGCAGTTGTAGTTGGTCTCTTTTAATTTTAATTAATTTATTGCCGAAAACAAAATGGCTGCTGGCAAACAAATCACTCACACGCCTCGTTGACTTTGTTCCGACTATTGATAGCTTCATTTCGGCCCCGAAAATAAATTTCCACTGGAGATTCTTAGCATAGTACGAGACAATCAAAATGAAATTTATGATGAGTTCTGGCAAGGGCTTTGCCTATTTTGACATTGTCAACAGCAATCCAAACAAGCTGGTGAAGAGCGAACACAGATTTCCAACTGCCAAGCCATCAAATGACATTTCAAATGTCACTTTGATTGTGTAATTTAAATTTTATTGCTGTCATTCAGTAGAAGATGCTTTGGTTGGCTTTGCAACCGAACCGTGCAACCAGCGGCTATTGCAACAGGTACAGACACGGAGGTGGAGGTGGTGGTGGTTCTTTTTGTGGACTGGTGGTGATTGCCTCGGACTGTTCACATATCGTTTCATTATGTTTCGGCGGAAGCTGTTTGATTTTATGCCCGCGACAATGGGCAATATATTTGGGCGAAGGGTTAAATGCATTTTAGCCACAGGGGAACATGTACTCTGTGTGTAGGTGTATAAGTGAGGCGAAGATACTCATAAAGATGTTAACAAATTTCCAAAAACTAGTTCTCTATTTCTTTAAATGATGTGCAGCTACATTTTAAAGATGTATATTTTATACAATTTTCTTAAATTGTAAAGCATATCTTAAGAAATTACAGAATACCGGCACATTTTGCAGTACTAAGTCTGATTGGATTTAGCAACACATCCTTGAATATTTTTTTTATATTTCATGTAAAAAAACAATTAATCAAAAATAAATAGCAGTAATCTCCAATATGAATCGAATATTCAGCTGAGGAAGCTGAAACAATATATATAAAACAATATATACCTACCTAAAACTGGCTGGAAACTTGGAAATAAGATTGAATAATTTTTCAATGCAATGAATTATAAATTGTTGCAGGCAAAGAGCCTCTTTTAAACTAAAAACACTTTATTACAAATAGTTCTCGTTTTACTGAACCGATTTCGAATTGAACTTTAAATCATAAGCAAAGAAAAAAATTAAGAATATTACGCAAAAAATCGTCCGTTTTGCTTTAAACAAGCTCGAATTTTCTATTCTTGAGATTAAAATTCGTTTGTTTTTGGATCGAAATTTAGTTTAAGAATGTTAATAATAATTATATGAAATGTTCCCAAATGGCAATTAGTCTATGTTCCCTTTAGCCTACGAGTTTAACAGATTTGGTTTATATGCTAGGTTTACATTATTTTGACTTAAATTATATTATATTTGGTTGTTGGGGTCCAACAGTCTTTATTCTGTTATTGAGAGTAATTTATTCATAATTTGAAGATAATAATGAACAAAAGCATCTTATAATTTTTAAAGCGAAAATTTCAGAAAATTTGAAAATAAAATTAATCGTTTTTCGGGTTGTTCTTTTTTTATACTTATTTTTTATAAAATTTGTCCAAAAATTCCGAGCAAATTGTTAAAAATGAATGAATGGCGAATAAACCGCAAATGCGGTGGTAAACATTTCCAAAAATAAAACGAGTAATTTTATAAACTAGTATAATTTAAAAAATATATTGGAATCGGTTAAGTAGCGCGTTATCACTAGTGAAAGTGAGGCAGAACAAGACGTTAACGCCTAAATTAATAAATAAAAATCCACCTTTGGCTTTTTCAGCAGCATCTGAAAATCCAGACACATATCACTTAAAATCAAACTTGGCCCGAGCGAATAAGTAATGAAGCTCTCTGAGCAAATCAACAAATGGCGCTAGTCGAGATTAAGGACATAAATGGCGATGGATCGGACACATTGTGAAACAAGCACTTCGCTGGATTCTATCGGGGTCCTGACGAACGGGGGCCCAAGCCAGGCGCAGAATCATTGACGCTGAGCTTGGCGCTGCAAACAACTCTTGGAATTAAATTTGTCGTAATTGAAACTCCGATTTAGATATTTTGAAGAGGCCCTATGCTCCACAAGGAGAATAGAACTGCATTGCAGTAATAGAGGTAGGGTGCCGTAAAAAAAACAAATTTTATTTTATTGGTCTTACAAACATTTTATGATCAAACAATTTTTCGATTTTTAATATTAGAAGCGTGTAGTCGCTTAAGGCGTCTTGGGATTTCTGGGATCTCTAGGCTTCTCGCTGCTTCAGCCGGATATATTTATGTAGTATAAAGAAAATAATCGGACTCGATGCATTGGCAGCACATCGATTACGCAGGACGAAGCGCTTAGCTTGGGCAAGCTTTTAGCGGCAATCTAAGAGGTACTATATATTTTGAGGGCGATGGTAAATATAGCCAATTCAAGATTAATTCTCAATTAACTACGTTTTTCGTGGAACATTGGCAACATGGGCATTGGCATAGGGTGATCGTTGGACGTCTCAGTTTTGTGTTTCATCGTACTATTCCACCGAAAAGAACTTTATCACAAAAACAGTTCTTTGGATCTGTTTTATGGGTATGACAGGTATGATTTTTCTACGAATTAGAGAAACCAACTATTGAGAGATTCACATGCATATTCAAATAAGAGAGAAGCTCTGCCGTATCTGTCTTAGATACAGCGGTAAGTTGCGCTGCGAGGGGAGTTAGTCTTCTATGTATTGTTTTGCGATGACTTGGAGCATGAGTAAAAACTCTTTTACCGACTAAAAGAATTTAGATGTCAGTGGCGAATCGGTTGATAATAATGTTAATAATGTGGGATTGGCAGTTAGCAGCTAAGCAGCTGACCATAAAGCTAGGAAGTTGGCAGCTCGGCAGCTGACCGTCAAGTGAGGGAGTTGGCAGGGTTAAAGAAGAAGTTGGCAGCACAAAAGCAGCAGGGCGATAGTTTTTAAGAGAGCAGCGTTACTATTAAGACGTGAAATTGTTACGCGGATAAAAATAATAAAGTAATTGAACGATATTGTACTGAACTATTAATGAAAATAAACAGTAAAGTGTGTTACGAAGAAAAACGTAAGAAGTGCGCGCTTTTATTTGGACCGATTCGAGCTTTAACAGCTCGAGTCCTACAATTTTGGGGGCTCGTCCGGGAATGGATTATAATTACATAAGACGTAACAAATAACAAATCGTCTGAGGCTGCAAAGTGTGTGAGGATCGCTTAACATTAGCATTGAGGCAAAAATCGCTAAATTTTTCTGCAATGTTTTGTAAAACAGCGTAAATTTTATTGAACAAAAAAATTGTGAAATTCACACATACAATGATCGAGAACAAACAAGCAAGCGTCAGTGCGAGTTGTGAAATTCACACATACAAGTGAACGAAAAATACGAAAACGACGAGAAAATGCGCAGTTAAAAAATTTGCGTATAAAGACGACAGAGCAAAAGAAGTAAAGACGACAGAGCAACACTCACAAATATGTGTGACAGAGAGAGAAGCGTATAAAGACGACAGAGCAACACGCACAAATTTTGTAGAGAGAGAAAGAAAGACGGTGGCAGAAAATAACTACAGAAAAAGACGAAGTATATTCGCGCCACATTTGAACGGGGCAGAGAAATACATACACACAGACCGACGGCACTATCCGAATTCGTGTGTGTATGTACACATGTGCAGCGGCAAACTACAAGTTGGTTGCGACAAGCGTGCAGATCGTTTGCGACAAAAATAAGAAGTGGGCGACAAGCAGTTCTTGTGACAACAAGAAGCAACGGCGTACGAAGCAGTTTTGCGCCAACAAGGAGCAGTGCAGAAGCAGATCAGACAGTCTTCAAGCAGTATTGATCAAAAAAAAAAAAAAAAAAAGAGAAGCAGTTCTTGCAACAAAAAGAAGAGAGGTGGGGCCAGCAAAGGCCTAAACAAGAAGAGGACAACGACGAGACGAAGCAAGGGCGATAGATGACTCACAAAACTCTAAATTAAATAGCAAGTATTTAAAAAAAAAAAAAAACGAATTTAGCAGAGAAAGTAACTTAGTTGATGATTCAAATAATTTTAAATAACTTTCAATTAGTTAAGTCTTAAGGTAGTGAAAATAAGCAACTTAACGTTAATTTTGTCTGCTTATGTATAATTATTATAATTATTTTACCTTATGCTGCACGACGAGATAAAACAATTGAACGTACAGGGGTTAAAGGCAAAACTTAAGGAGTTGGGATTACCGCAAAAAGGACGAAAGTGTGAATTGCAAGACAGATTGATGAGTCATTTTGAGATAGAGAACAACGAATCAGTATACAAAGGCACAGTTGATACAAATTTAATTAACGAGAGTGAAATATCAGAATCAAAAAACACGATGACTTTTACACTTAAAGACGTTCAGGACTCTTTAGTCGATTTTGATGGGAGTAGTCAGAGAGATATTAACGAGTGGCTAACAGATTTTGAAAACATTGCAGTTACGGTACAATGGAATGACTTACAGAAGTTTATTTATGGGCGACAGTTGTTAAAAGGTGCCGCAAAATTATTTGTGCATAGCGAAGATGGTCTTACTGATTGGACAACACTTAAAGACGCGCTAATAGAAGAGTTTTCAGTTAAGTTGACAATAAAGCAGGTACACAAACAGTTGGAAAATAGGAAGAAGAAAACGAGTGAGTCCTTAATAGAGTATTTTTATTCAATGAAAAGTATAGCAAAGAAATCAAACTTAGATGAAGAGAGTATCATTGAGTACATAATTGAAGGCATTCAGGATTCTAAGCAGAACAAAATGATGTTGTACCAGGCTACGGATCTCAAAGAGCTGCGAGATAAGTTAATTGTTTATGAGAAGATGTCAATAAGTCAAGAGTTTAAGCCAAGAGCAAAATATGAAAAAGTTCCGTGCGTACTGCCAGGAGTAAACAAAAACGATTTCCACTGTTTCAAGTGCGGAGGTAAAAATCATTTAGCTAGAAACTGCAGCGAAAATATAAAATGTTTTAAATGCAATTTATCAGGGCATAAAGCTAATCAATGCGAAAACAAGGTGTTAAAAGACGGTAAGGACGATAAAAGAGCCAAGAGGAGCGTAGAACAGCTAACACAAAACGTATCAAACAGAACTTTTACAGATGTCCGTATTGGAAATCAATCGATTTCTGCCTATATTGATTCGGGTAGCGATATTTGTACCCTTAGAGAGAGTACATACAAGCAAGCGTATCCCGTGTCGTTAAATCCAGAGATAAAAGTAGTTGGGGGTATAGGGAACTCTAAGATATATACCTTGGGATCTTTCAAAATCGATACAGAGTTGGGACAAATCCCATTAAGAATTTGTTTCCACGTAGTCAGAGATGAGGATACTCTTTACAATGGTATAATTGGCAACGACGTGTTAGATTCATTGGACATGACCTTGAGCAAAAGTGGAGCAACTTTCCATAGACCTAAAGATGATTTACCAAAAAGTAGAAATAACACACAGCGAACACCCCTTTCAACAAATAATGGCAGAAGAACCTTTATATTCTGAACAAGAGATAGATTTTGAACACTTGAATAGAGAAATTAAAATGCAGGTGTTGGATATTATAAAAGAATATAAGCCAGTAAAACCAGATAAATCACCAGTTGAGATGAAGCTCATTCTGACGGACGAGATACCAGTTTTCCAAAGACCCAGACGTTTATCATATGCCGCTCAAGAAAAAGTGAACAAGCAAGTAAAGGAGTGGCTTACTGAAGGAATCATTCGCAATAGTGTTTCTGAATACGCGTCCCCATGTTGTCTTGGTTGAAAAGAAAGACAAGGATAGGTTATGTTGTGATTATAAGCAGTTAAATCGGAAGATAATAAGAGATAATTTTCCAACAGCCTTAATTGACGATGTGTTGCACAAACTTCAGAAGGGAATTGTTTTTACGACTTTAGACTTATGCAATGGGTTCTTTCATGTCCCAGTAGAGGAAGCCTCGCGTAAATATACCGCATTTGTCACACAAAATGGGCAGTACGAGTTCAATGTTGTACCATTTGGAATCTCCAATTCCCCAGCCGTGTTTATGAGATATATTTTCGCTGTTTTAAGACCGCTTATTGAAGATGGCACTTTAGTTTTGTACATGGATGATCTCATCATACCATCAGCCGACGAGGAAGAAGGCCTGACTAAGTTAAAAAGGGTATTATGCTTGGCAAGTCGATCAGGATTACAAATCAAGTGGAAAAAATGTCAATTTTTGAAACGTAGGGTTCAATTTCTGGGTTATATTATTGAAAATGGTACAATCAAGCCCTCAAAAGAGAAGACTTTAGCCGTTGAAAGTTTCCCGCTTCCGAAGAATAAGAAAGGGCTTCAGCGCTTTATAGGTTTAACATCATATTTCAGGAGGTTTGTCAGAGATTTTGCTATAATAGCCAAGCCCTTAACAGATATGATGAAACAGAATGTTGATTTTAAAATGGATTGTGAAAAATTAGCTGCATTTAATCACCTAAAGGCATGTTTGTCGAGTCCACCAGTGCTGCGATTGTTCAACCCAAAAGCCATAACAGAGATCCATTGTGACGCGAGTATGTATGGGTATGGCGCAATATTATTGCAGGCAGATTCTGAAGATGGAAATTTTCATCCAGTAGAGTATTTGAGTCGTAAAACAACACCAGCAGAGGAAAAATATACGTCTTATGAGTTGGAAGTTTTGGCTGTAATTCAGTCCCTTAAGAAGTGGCGAGTATATGTACTTGGACTGAGAATTAAAATAGTTACAGATTGTAACGCTTTTGCAATGACGGTTAATAAAAAAGATGTTCCATTAAGAGTCGCACGTTGGTCAATTTTCTTACAAGACTTCGAATTCACAGTAGAGCATCGCTCGGGAACCAGAATGAAACATGTGGACGCATTGAGTCGAGTACATTGCTTTTTAATGCAGGATTCTTTGAGAAATAAAATAAAGCAGGCTCAATTGTTGGATGACTGGATAAGTGTTATCATTAAATTGTTAGAACAGGGAATTTATGAAGACTTTTATATGCAGGGTGGTGTGTTGTATAAGGATCCCACTAAGGAGCTGATTGTCATACCATCCAGCATGGAACGAGAAATAATAACAGTAGCTCATCGTCAGGGTCACTTTGGAGTAAAGAAAACTATTGATTTAATAGAAAGAGATTATTTTATACCGCATGTGTCTAGTAAGGTCGGAAATATCATAAAATCGTGTCTAGAGTGCATTGTAAGCGAGATGAAGCCAGGACGTAAAGAAGGGTTTTTGAACGTTATCAATAAAGGAGACAAACCCTTGACAACCTACCATATTGATCATATTGGCCCCATGGAATTAACTAAGAAGTTATATAATTACATTCTAGTGGTTGTTGACTCTTTTTCAAAATTTGTTTGGCTATATCCCACTAAGACAACAGGCTCAGATGAGGTAATTGATCGTTTACAGAAACAGTCTGAGGTGTTCGGAGATCCAAGTTGCATAGTCACAGATCGGGGAACAGCGTTCACTTCTGGTGTTTTCGAGAAATTTTGTGAGCTCAGAAATATTCAACATTTACTGATTGCAACTGGAGTTCCGCGGGGGAACGGACAAGTAGAGCGAATTAATCGTACGGTAATTAATTTGTTAACAAAGCTAAGTGTTGAAGACCCAAAAGCTTGGTATAAGAGTGTAGGTAGAGTTCAGCAGTTTATTAATACGTCACCCCCTAGAAGCACAAAAGTATCCCCCTTCAAAATTTTGACTGGACTGGAAATGAGAACAAAATACGACAAGGAGCTCAGAAATATGCTTGATGAAGAATTGATAAATGAGTTGCAGGAAGAGAAAAATGAGATCCGCCGAATGGCAAAAGACAACATAGCAGAGTTGCAAGAAGAGAATCGTAGAACCTATAATAAGAACAGAAAGAAAGAAAATGAATATGAAATTAATGACATGGTAGCCATAAAACGTACACAATTTGGGCCAGGGTTAAAATTAAAGAGAAAATACTTAGGACCGTACAAGGTGGTGCGCAAATTGAGGTATGGCAGGTATGTTGTCGAAAAGGTTGGAGAAAGCGAAGGACCTAATAAGACGAATACAGTAGCCGAGTATATGAAGAAATGGTGTCCATTATTCGGGACGAATATGGAAGTAGGATGGCCGAATGTGGGATTGGCAGTTAGCAGCTAAGCAGCTGACCATAAAGCTAGGAAGTTGGCAGCTCGGCAGCTGACCGTCAAGTGAGGGAGTTGGCAGGGTTAAAGAAGAAGTTGGCAGCACAAAAGCAGCAGGGCGATAGTTTTTAAGAGAGCAGCGTTACTATTAAGACGTGAAATTGTTACGCGGATAAAAATAATAAAGTAATTGAACGATATTGTACTGAACTATTAATGAAAATAAACAGTAAAGTGTGTTACGAAGAAAAACGTAAGAAGTGCGCGCTTTTATTTGGACCGATTCGAGCTTTAACAGCTCGAGTCCTACAATAATTATATATAATATAATATATCCTCACGCTGAATTGGCTAATTATGACAGAACATATCAGGCAGATTCGATAAATTTCATCTGCTTACGAATAATACGTATTTTTAGAGAATTTAAGTAGTTGATCATTTTGAAAAATTAACTTGGTGTCTTCCTTACCTATTTTTCCCTCACATTTCTATAAGATTTTAGGAGTACAGGGTAAAATTCAAAAGGCATTCGATGGGGTAACAGATATTCAGAGACATAAGCATATGCCAATTTAGGGTTTATTTTTAATTAATTTAGGTCAAGAAGGGCTTAGTTTTACCCGCCAGTTGGGATTCGTATTGTTGTTGGTTAGCCCTGGTACTAAGAAAACCGTTCCTCAAAGTCCTAGATAGTGGGTACATTCACTCTCTGCTTTGTAGGGAGAAACTCGCAGTGTTGGTTAAGTCTATCGCAGAATTGTTGGGTGTTTCGTGAGTCCTATTCGTGGTACTCAGGAGATAATAATAATATATTACTATTATTATTTCCTTAGCCGAAGATATAATTATGCCGCACTCATTAGGGTTTATGACAATGAGAATCAGCTGATAAAGAGTTCCAATTAGACTAAGACGTATAGTTTAACTATGAAAAGGTATATAATATAAATAAAATATGGCCGAATTCACAAAGATAACATATAAAACGGGTTGTCTCATTCTGACGAAAGAATTTTACAATTGTATTCCAAAGAGTGTAAGCATTAGAGCACAATATGATCATCTTCCTAAGTCATTTTATCATCGCATTATACGCACTTTTATGTCATCCCAAGACGCACATTACACCCCATTTATGTTTGTGTACATTTCCCAGTACTGTCATCATAGCGCCACACTCTGCAAACCTTCCAGGAACTACCGCCAAGTGGCTTGTCGCTCCACTACAAAGTGCTGGCAATGTGGCATACAAATCGAGCATAAAATTTGCATATGCCATGGTGTACAGTGTAGTGTCGGTATTATCTTTGATCCTGTCAAAGAGGCGAAAATAAATTGCTCAATTATGAAATATTAACTGCACACGACGATGTGGCCATGTAACCGAGGCGAACATTTCATACCAAACTGACTCTGACAAAAACTCCCAGGCGCAAGTTAATTACTCATTTGCTGATTGTCGACTGTGGTTAATGAAGTATCCAACTAATTAGATTTCTGAGACAAGCCTCAAATAGTTGGGAAGCGCGCATGTCGTCAAGAGCACTCCAAGGAATTGGATGGTATGGTATTGAAAAATGCCGCCAAGGAAATTGAAAATGTAAGCGGGTGTGGATAGGCATAGGCATAGGCTCCCTCCATCCCAACAGCAGCTGTTTCTTAGAGACTCTGGGCACAGACTCTCACACATACACACGTGCTGGGAGTGCTCTTTGGTTCAGTTCGGGAACTGTACAACAATTTATTGCCCTTCACTTTGACATTTTGACATAATGTCGTGCTGCTTACACGCTGTCTCTGTCCCGTTTACGCTTTCCCTTAAACATATTCTAGTTCATTTGGCCAAGTTCCTTCCTCTCTGGCGTTGAAATTACGCGCATTCATCTTTTGACAGTTGAAACTCATCGCACTGGCAGCTAATTAGATTATTTGTCAGCTTGTCTTGGTCTCGGGTAAGGCGTTAGTTTTGGGGCGTATTTTGCCAGCTTATTTGGCTGAAATGATTTGGATATTCTTTCTGATTAGTTTGAAATGAGCAGCATGATGGGAAGGGAGGAGTGTGCAACAACTTAGGTGTTGATGTGCTGGCAGAGTTTTGTGCAGCATCTTGTTGCCACATTTGATGTTGCAACTACGTCATTAGTTGTTTAATTATTTGGATTTGTTTTCATTTTGCTTAATTGGATTTGCTCTTAGTCTGTGCGCTTTTTAAACAAATATTGATTGAACACTTTGGCCTTGGATTTGTGAGACTTAAATGATAAGCAGTGAATCGGGTTGGGATCCTAAGCAATCTTCGTAATGGCCGCTTGGTTTGTTTAGTGTATCGCCTAGAAATGGAATACTGAGATTCTTAAGGATACATTTTTCTTTCGCATTATTTGAATATTTTCTAATTAGTTTTGGCTTCGGTTTCCCAAATTTGATGCTAAAATATCAAATTGCCCAGTAGCCAGAACACATTGCTGTGCTCCTCACCTTGTTGATCCTGGTGGATGCCGAAGTCATCATCATCAATTCCTTTATCTCTGGTTGGAGCATAGGGCCTCAATAAAGCACTTCCACCTGGTTCGATTTTTGGCTAGCAATTTTAGCTCGTTCCATGATTTTTCGCATTCATCGACCTCCTTTTATAGCGACCTCCTCCATGTTGTCTTAGGGCGGCCCCTTTTGCGGCTTCCTTCGGGAGTCCTATCAAGAGCTTGACGGCAAACTTCCTTCGCATCCTTCCGCAGTGTGTGCCTATCCATCTCCATTTCCTTAGCTTGATAGTGTTGGCCATGGTTTCCAGGTTGCACTTTTTATATAGGTCGGCATTGCTGATGACGTTTGGCCACCACACTTTAAGAATACGCCGGAGACATCTATTCACAAAACTTTGGATTTGGGTGCCGAGGTAAGGTTGCTTTCTTTATATTAAGATTATATACCCGTTTAAAATAAGTGTTGAACTTGATTCTGAGGAAATAGAAAAAATGTAATTTTGCGATAAACATCAAATGGTTTAGCTAAATAAAAAGTGGTGGCAGACGATAGAATGAATAAGAAAGGGCGAATGGAAGCTGCCTTATGGAACCCCGGCTTTTATATCCTTGCGTTCCGACAGTTCACTGTTCACCTAGGCTCTGAAAGAGCGATTTCCAAGGAATGACTTTAGGGAGAAAGAAATTATGTCATCAATGGGTCTTCATTACTTAGTTGACAAATTCCAATATATTTAATATAACGATCCAAGACATCCTTTTTATTTTATTTGTAGGTATATAGGCATCCCTGGTCAGCCTCGGTCAGCTTTACCTTGGATATCACAAAGGGCCTCCTTATACCCAAGTGGTTCTAAGCTGTTTCATGACACGCAACCACTTTAACCTAACCTATGCCTTGATTTTGTATTACCAAAATCCTTCAGCATTAAAAATAAGCTCTCTAGTTTAGTAACATCTCCAATCCAGATCAGCTGAAGCCACATTTGACAGATCTCTGGTGGAAATTTATCTGCAGCTGGAGTTTTGACGCTTTTTAGAACTGACTTTTTGGGTGGTTTTATTTTTTAATTTTTTGAAGCATCTTCTTTTAAGACTCGGCAAGGACCTCTTTTGCCATCCTATTGCGGTAGCGTACTATATGTCTGTGTTTGTTTATTGGGAAGTCTACTGCTTCTAGTCAGAAGTCACGTCCTTTTGTAGTGTGGAGACATTTGAAGGTCCTATTTTGCTCTTTGACGTCTAGGGGTCATTCTCCACATTTTGTCCCCAGTGACTTCATTTTTTTCCTAATTTCTTAATTTTTATGCAATTCATCGATAAAATCGTTGCAATTTCTTTTATTTGTAATTAATATTTTGGGATCCTCTAAAGTATTAACATATATTATAATCATCGGATCAATATTGTGCACATTATATGATAAAAAAAATAAATATATGAAAATATAAATAATACAAAAAATGAGACTGGCATTAACAATACGTCTTAATTTTGAGCTGCGATCCAGAACGTTTATCAACAAATGCAAAGTTTTCATTTTTATTTAAGAAAAACAAATGGCTGCCAAAATTGTTATACAGTGACATATTCAAATTTATAACGACATTTAACCTTGTTAACATACCCAGCGTTTTGTTACTTATCGAAGACACAAACTGCACAAATTGTTATACAGTGGCATATTCAATTTTATAACGACAATCAACCATGTTAACAAACCACACCGTCTTGTACACCTACCAAAGACACACACCTTTTTCGAAAATCATAAACAAAGCTAATAGTTCATCAAAGTGCCTATAGATGCCGCTCAATTTCGATAACGAAACTTAAATTTCGAATAGCAAGTATATATCGATAAGTCCTATCAATAAAAGTGTTGCCAATCGATGTGCTGCCAACTTATGCTAGGCAGCACAAGTTGCCAGTTCAATTCAATAAACGTAAATGTTTTGTTGCCGGCGTTTTATAAAACTTAAAAGCAAACAAGCCCTAAAATGTGGAAACGCACGGAAGAAATTTTAGAAGACTTGAAATCTCACTTTCGTACTCATAGCAAAATACGTGAACAAAGAGGACATACGTCAAAGGTATAAGCGCGGCACGACATAAAGACATTGCAATTACACGCCTTTGCTTTTCAGGTGCACTCTGTTTGCTGGAACGCCGATGGACGCCACTTGGCATCTGGCTCATTTGATAAGACAGCCGCTGTGTACACCTTAGAACGTGATCGTTTTGTTAGAACTGGTGTGTTTCGTGGTCACACAGCCTCAGTGGATCAGATGTGCTGGCACAAGACCAATTCAGACCTTTTTACCACGGCCAGCGGTGATAAGACGGTGCGCATTTGGGATATACGTCTGAACAAAAGTGTTTCTGTAACAAATACCAAAGGCGAAAATATAAATATTGCATGGTCGCCGGATGGCAAAACAATTGCTGTGGGCAACAAAGAGGATTTGATTACATTTATTGATACGCGTACCAACAAAATTCGCGTAGAGGAGCCGTTTAGTTTTGAAGTCAACGAAATAAGGTGGAACAATACAAACGATTTGTTCTTTCTTACGAATGGCATGGGCTGCATGCACATTCTTAGCTTTCCTAGCTTGGAACATTATCTTACGCTTAAGGCACATCCAGCTAATTGTATTTGCATTGAATTTGGACCTACGGGTGAGTGGCAAAATTTTAATAAGTAAACAAAAATTGAGCATAATTTTATTTAAGGCAAATACTTTGCCACCGGCTCAGCTGATGCTCAAGTCTCATTATGGGATGCCAATGAACTGGCCTGTTTACGCATGATTAGCCGTCTCGAATGGCCTGTGCGTACCATATCCTTTAGCCATGATGAACGAATGGTTGCGTCGGCCAGTGAGGATCTGATCATAGACATTGCATACACCGAAACCGGCGAACGAGTTAAAGACTTGCATGTAGAAGCATCCACTTTTACAGTGGCTTGGCATCCTAAACAATATCTGTTGGCATACGCCTGCGATGAGAAAGAACCGAATGATCGACGACGCGATTCAGGCAATGTTAAAATTTATGGTTTCGCTGAGTAATTTTAAGTTGTAGTTAAATAAAGACCATGTATTAAGTAAAAGGAATTTGTAAGATGTCGGAATAAGCTATATGCATTAGTCAAATTTATACTAGCTCTTTCCAAGACTAAGCCCATAAGTTGTTAAAAACATGTGAAACTTGCTGGTAGCAGCGCGAAATCTTGATCGAATGGATGGTTTGCATAATCCTCCTATAAAAGCTTAGGAAAGCTAACAGCTATTAAGTAATAAAAGATAAATTTTTTGACGACCACTAAGAAAACGGAATGTAAAGATTTTTAATACACATATTTAATTACGACTTTTAAGGAAACGTTTTTATACTATAATCGTCAACAACTTTCAAGTTCATAGATGGTAGCTAGGCTGCACTCTGTTGGGTAGCCAGCCAGTGTAACCTAACCTAGATGGTAGCCTATATAATAGAAAAACAGAATCAATATATAATCCTTCTTAAGTATCCATTCCTAATTATAAGCTTCTTTTGGGAGCATCATTTGTAGGTCATATTACCAGGTTTTTTAGACTTGTTACTCAGTGGTTACATATAGTCTACTTATAAAGTTCTTTGTAACAATTTACAGCTTAAGTCAGCCAAACTTCCCGCATATCTGCCTTAATATACTATGTATGCAACCCTATTACTTTGAGTTGTAAAGTGGCAGTGCCATCTTCCTGCTAAATATTGCTACCACCTTGCATCAATCACAAGGACGTAACGTCAACTGCGCTCGAAGGTGCAGCAGCAGAAAAGTGTCGAGCTTGGCATCACTCAGCGATTGCATTTTAAGGCATTTCGCTTCATTGTAGAGGAAATGAACGCTTTGTTTTCATCATCGTCATTGTCGTCGACGACCCCACATTACCGACCCCAACGCTTGACATTTGCCAACCTTGCAATTTTATGTTGTGGCTGCTACACTTTGTTTTATGCATGCAAATAACGAGACAGCCACCCAGGGCTTCGAGCGCACAGGTGTTTGATAAGGTGATGGAGGATTCGGGCTTACTGTTATGCTGCTGTGCATTTTAAACCTTTAATCAGCGGCAACACTTGGGGTCACTAAAACAAAAAAAGTTTTGATGCTGGTAACAACAAAAATGACAACATGGCGTATGAGCTTTGGCATCCAACTTTTTAAGTAGAGCTACCACTAAATGCTTCGCAATTGTTTGTAAACAAAGTTTGCTTTCCAAATAGTATAGAAAAAGTTTGGAAACTTATAAGAGAGCTGCTGCGTCAGTGTCAAAGGTCACCCACAGTTGCATTTGTTTATGTATACATGTCGAAATAGTCTATAAATTGGCTCCAATAGTCTCAGAACATGCGCAAAAAAACACAGAAAAGAACATTTATTTATGATAGCGAAATTTTGACACTCTATATAAACTCCTGTTTACTATATATGTAAATTTTTTTTATAAGGAGGTATACGCAGCACAATTTTTCAAGTGAGAAGACCTCTTTTTGACGAATTTCAGAGCCACATATGTATTTATTAAAAATACAATACGAATTCGAAAAATATTATTACCATAATTTTAAAAAACAAAAAAGTTGATTAATAATTTTATAATTGCTTTGGAAGATAGTTTTAGGAAGAAAAAGTATCAGAGTCAAGTCATTCAATTTAGCTGGAAAAAATGTTTTAAAAAAGAACTATGGTTTGTTGTATTCTTATTAATTTACTTATAAAGAATAAAATTTACACTTACAAATTAATAACAAAATTGTCAATAATACTAATAATACATTTACGTACATAATGTAGTTTTAAAATAACAATTCATAATCTGATATTAAATTTTTTTTTTTTATCAAGTAGCTCATTACGGAATACTGGACGATCGATTATTATTAATACATCTATTTCGAACCGACTAGAAGAATTGAACAATTTCGAAAGAGCTCAGAAGACATTTTAATAACCTTATCACGAAATAATTGGAAAGGTAAGAATTGATTGTTATTAAGAATATGACAAATTATAATAAAGTCAAATTTTTTCTTTAAACAGGGCACATCATAGATACGAGGATTGAACAATAAGCCGTCATTTCGAAAAGAGCTCAGAACCTTCTAATTCAATTCGCATTATGACATTTTAATGACCTTATCACGAAATAATGGGAAAGGTAAGAATTTAATGTTATTAAGAATATGACAAATTATATTAAAGTCAATTTTTTTCTTTAAACAGGGCACATCATAAATACGAAGATTGATTAAATAACACCTATATTCCATAGCCTGTGCTCTGGAGATTCATATTCAAAGAAAGAGAATACATAGACTGCACACTTCGGATTGAGACACCGAAAAGTAAACTTAAATATGCAAATCGTAGATCAAGACCTTCGTGTCCTTTTTTTCGTAAATCACCTCAGCGGCAAATACAACGAAATATATTCCAATTTCGCTAGCGTGTGATGACTAAGAAGACTGCGCCCACCGGGCCTAAATCACTGGAAGATTAAAAAATCGCTCTCTTTACACATTTTTCAAAAATTTTTGTATTTATATAAATTATGTAAATTAGATTAGCTTATCCAACACTATGATATGCTTAGTGTGTAGCGATTAATTACTTTTTCTTTTAAAACTAGTTATAGTTACTTTTTACAATTTAAAATTTAAAAATTTATCCATTCAATAATTTGTATTTTAAAGGTATAATTTGTAGTAATAAATCTCTATTTGTGCCGAAGGCCTTTTGCTGCCAGTGCCTAGAATTTAGTTAAGCTATTTTTTTTAACCCCCGACGCAAAAAGAGGGGTGTTATAAGTTTGACGTGTCTGTCTGTTTGTTTGTCTGTCTGTCTGTCTGTCTATGGCATCGTAGCTCCCGAACGCATGCAGTGATTTCAATTTAGTTTTTTTTGTATTAAAGGTGAATTATGTGCGAGTATTGTTAGACATGTTTGATGAAAATCGGTTGAGCCGTTTAAAAGTTGTGGGGAGTAAAAGTGGGGAGAAAAACATCAACTTTGTCCGATTGGCTTAAAATTTGGTCCTATTGTAGCTGACGACGTCACTGATTCGAATCTGAGGATATTTTTGCTCTATCTCTTCTCGTTTAGAAGTAATGGCCATTTGAAGCTAAAAACATAAACTTTGTCCGATTGGCTTAAAATTTGGTCCTATTGAAGCTGACGACGCCACTGATTCGAAAATGTGGTTATTTTTGTTCTATCTCTTCGCGTTTTTGCTCTATTATTCTGCATTAAAATTTGGAAAAGTTGGAAAATTGCAATTTTTTGCCATTTTTTTGGTAAGGGGTTACATCACAATTTTTTATGGCCATAAATCCGAAAGTCTAGAATATTGGAAACCTGTATGCCATTCGAAAGGGGCTGCCTAGAGCAATTTAAAACACAAAGACTTTTCGACTTTGGGCCAGTATTTTACAAGTTATGTCTGAAATTTAGACTAAAATTGTGTATAAAAAATCGATCGTTTTACATACCTTTGAATTAAAGGAAAGTTTCCAAGCAGCACGCTTATACTTCCAATAACAAATTCTAAAGTCTCTGGTTAATTTGTTTTTTACACCTCTGAAGAGCACTTAATAAACAAATTTGTGTCCGAAATTTTGCAGGTATCTAATTTAGAAAAACGCATAATTTCCGCATTTATGGATGGATTTGAAAAATCCTGGTGTTCTACACTCGTATTATGAATCGCTATTATTCTGCATTACAATTTGGAAAAGTTGGAAAATTGCAATTTTTTGCCATTTTTTTGGTAAGGGGTTACATCACAATTTTTTATGGCCATAAATCCGAAAGTCTAGAATATTGGAAACCTGTATGCCATTCGAAAGGGGCTGCCTAGAGCAATTTAAAACACCAAGACTTTTCGACTTTGGGCCAGTATTTTACAAGTTATGTCTGAAATTTAGACTTAAATTGTGTATAAAAAATCGATCGTTTTACATACCTTTGCATTAAAGGAAAGTTTCCAAGCAGCACGCTTATACTTCCAAACTCCACATATCCTTTAAAATAACAAATTCTAAAGTCTCTGGTTAATTTGTTTTTTACACCTCTGAAGAGCACTTAATAAACAAATTTGTGTCCGAAATTTTGAGTATCCTAATTTAGAAAAACGCATAATTTCCGCATTTATTGATGGATTTGGAAAAATCCTGGTGTTCTACGCTCGTATTATGAATCGCTATTATTCTGCATTAAAATTTGGAAAAGTTGGAAAATTGCAATTTTTGCCATTTTTTTGGTAAGGGGTTACATCACAATTTTTTATCCGAAAGTCTAGAATATTGAAAACCTGTATGCCATTCGAAAGGGGCTGCCTAGAGAGCAATGTAAACACCAAGACTTTTTCGACTTTGGGCCAGTATTTTACAAGTTATGTCTGAAATTTAGACTAAAATTGTGTATAAAAAATCGATCGTTTTACATACCTTTGCATTAAGGGAAAGTTTCAAGCAGCACGCTTAGGCTTAAAAAACCCCACTATGTCCTTTAAAATAACAAATTCTAAAGTCTCTGGTCAATTTGTTTTTACACCTCTGAAGAGCACTTAATAAACAAATTTGTGTCCGAAATTTTGAGTATCCTAATTAAGAAAAACGCATAATTTCCGCATTTATGGATGGATTTGGAAAAATCCTGGTGTTCTACGCTCGTATTATGAATCGCTATTATTCTGCATTAAAATTTGGAAAAGTTGGAAAATTGCAATTTTTTGCCATTTTTTTGGTAAGGGGTTAGTTACATCACAATTTTTTATGGCCATAAATCCGAAAGTCTAGAATATTGGAAACCTGTATGCCATTCGAATGGGTCGCCTAGAGCAATTTAAAACACAAAGACTTTTCGACTTTGGGCCAGTATTTTACAAGTTATGTCTGAAATTTAGACTAAAATTGTGTATAAAAATCGATCGTTTATACATACCTTTGAATTGAGGAAAGTTTCCAAGCAGCACGCTTATACTTCCAATAACAAATTCTAAAGTCTCTGGTTAATTTGTTTTTTACACCTCTGAAGAGCACTTAATAAACAAATTTGTGTCCGAAATTTTGAGTATCCTAATTTAGAAAAACGCATAATTTCCGCATTTATGGATGGATTTGGAAAAATCCTGGTGTTCTACACTCGTATTATGAATCGCTATTATTCTGCATTACAATTTGGAAAAGTTGGAAAATTGCAATTTTTGCCATTTTTTTGGTAAGGGGTTACATCACAATTTTTTATGGCCATAAATCCGAAAGTCTAGAATATTGGAAACCTGTATGCCATTCGAAAGGGGCTGCCTAGAGCAATTTAAAACACCAAGACTTTTCGACTTTGGGCCAGTATTTTACAAGTTATGTCTGAAATTTAGACTTAAATTGTGTATAAAAAATCGATCGTTTTACATACCTTTGCATTAAAGGAAAGTTTCCAAGCAGCACGCTTATACTTCCGAACTCCACTATGCCCTTTAAAATAACAAATTCTAAAGTCTCTGGTTAATTTGTTTTTTACACCTCTGAAGAGCACTTAATAAACAAATTTGTGTCGGAAATTTTGAGTATCCTAATTTAGAAAAACGCATAATTTCCGCATTTATTGATGGATTTGGAAAAATCCTGGTGTTCTACGCTCGTATTATGAATCGCTAGGCTATTCTGCATTAAAATTTGGAAAAGTTGGAAAATTACAATTTTTTGCCATTTTTTTTGGTAAGGGGTTACATCACAATTTTTTATGGCCATAAATCCGAAAGTCTAGAATATTGGAAACCTGTATGCCATTCGAAAGGGGCTGCCTAGAGCAATTTAAAACACCAAGATGCTTTTCGACTTTTGGGCCAGTATTTTGCAAGTTATGTCTGAAACTTAGACTAAAATTGTGTGTAAAAAATCGATCGTTTTACATACCTTTGCATTAAAGGAAAGTTTCCAAGCAGCACGCTTATACTTCCAAACTCCACTATATCCTTTAAAATAACAAATTCTAAAGTCTCTGGTTAATTTGTTTTTTACACCTCTGAAGAGCACTTAATAAACAAATTTGTGTCCGAAATTTTGAGTATCCTAATTTGAAAAACGCATAATTTCCGCATTTATGGATGGATTTGGAAAAATCCTGGTGTTCTACGCTCGTATTATGAATCGCTATTATTCTGCATTAAAATTTGGAAAAGTTGGAAAATTGCAATTTTTTGCCATTTTTTGGTAAGGGGTTACATCACAATTTTTATGGCCATAAATCCGAAAGTCTAGAATATTGAAAACCTGTATGCCATTCGAAAGGGGCTGCCTAGAGCAATTTAAAACACCAAGACTTTTCGACTTTGGGCCAGTATTTTACAAGTTATGTCTGAAATTTAGACTAAAATTGTGTATAAAAAATCGATCGTTTTACATACCTTTGCATTAAAGGAAAGTTTCTAAGCAGCACGCTTATACTTCAAACTCCACTATGTCTTTAAAATAACAAATTCTAAAGTCTCTGGTTAATTTGTGTTTTACACCTCTGAAGAGCACTTAATAAGCAAATTTGTGTCCGAAATTTTGGTGTCCTAATTTAGAAAAACGCATAATTTCCGCATCTATTGATGGATTTGGAAAAATCCTGGTGTTCTACGCTCGTATTATGAATCGCTATTATTCTGCATTAAAATTTGGAAAAGTTGGAAAATTGCAATTTTTTGCCATTTTTGGTTGATGAGGTTACATCACAATTTTTTATGGCCATAAATCCGAAAGTCTAGAATATTGGAAACCTGTATGCCATTCGAAAGAGGCCTGCCTAGAGCAATTTAAAACACCGAGGACACTTTGCTCGACTTTGGGCCAGTATTTTACAAGAATTAGTGTCTGAAACTTAGACTAAAATTGTGTATAAAAAATCGATCGTTTTATCATACCTTTGCATTAAAGGGAAAGTTTTCAATGCAGTTAGCTTATACTTTCAAACTCCACTATATCCTTTAAAATAACCAAATTCTAAAGTCTCTGGTTAATTTGTTTTTTACACCTCTGAAGAGCACTTAATAAACAAATTTGTGTCCGAAATTTTGAGTATCCTAATTTAGAAAAACGCATAATTTCCGCATTTATGGATGGATTAGGAAAAATCCTGGTGATCTACGCTCGTGTTATGAATCGCTATTATTCTGCATTAAAATTTGGAAAAGTTGGAACATTTTGATTTTTGCCATTTTTTTTTGGTGGGGGTTACGTCACAATTTCTATGGCCATAAATCCGAAAGTTCCTAGAATATTGAAACCTGTATGCCATTCGAAAGGGGCTGCCTAGAGCAATTCAAAACACCAAGACTTTTCGACTTTTGAATAGTATTTTACAAGTTATATCTGAAACTTAGACTAAAGTTGTGTATAAAAACTCGATCGTTTGACATACCTTTGCGTTAAAGGAAAGTTTCCAAGCGGCACGCTTATGCTTCCAAACTACCACTATATCCTTTAAAATAACAGATTCTAGAAGTCTCTGGTTAATTTGTTTTTTACACCTCTGAAGAGCGCTTAATAAACAAATTTGTATTGGAAATTTTGAGTATACCTAATTTAGAGAAACGCATAATCTCCGCATTTATGGATAGGTTTGGACAGATCCTGGTGTTCTACGCTCGTATTATGAGTCGCTTGATTATTCTGCATTAAAAATTTGGAAAAGTTGGAAAATTGCAATTTTTTGCCGACGAAATTGAGTTTACATCACAATTTTTTATGGCCATAAATCCGAAAGTCTAGAGATATTGGAAACCTGTAAGCCACCTTCGAAAGGGGCTGCCTAGAACGAAAATTTAACACTTGCAAGACTTTTTTCGGGCCAGTATTTTACAAGTTATGTCTGAAACTTAGACTAAAATTGTGTATAAAAACTTCGATCGTTGGACATGCCTACGCATTAAAGGGAAGTTTCAAGCATGCACGCTTATGCTTCCAAACACCACTATATCACTCCAAAATAACAAATTCTAAAGATCTCTGGTCAATTTGTTTTTTACACCTCTGAAGAGCACTTAGTAGGTTAGATTGTGTCGAGAATTTTGAGTATCCTAATTTAGAAAAACGCAAAATTTCCGCATTTATGGATGGATTTGGAAAAATCCTGGTGTTCTACGCTCGTGTTATGAATCGCTATTATTCTGCATTAAAATTTGGAAAAGTTGGAAAATTGCAATTTTGGCCATTTGTTGGTTACGTCACGATTTTTTATGGCCATAAATCCGAAAGTCTAGAATATTGGAGCACCTGTACCATTCGAAAGGGGCTGCCTGATGAATTTGAAAACTACCAGGCTTTTCGACTTTGGGTAATATTTTACAAGTTGTGTCTGAAATTTAGACTCAAATTGTGTATAAAAAATCGATCGTTTCATACCTTTGCATCAAAGGAAAGTTTCCAAGCAGCACGCTCATACTTCCGAACTCCGCTATATCCTTTAAGGCGCACAAATTCTAAAAGTCTCTGGTCGAATTCGTTTTTTACCTCTGAAGAGCACTTAGTGCTGGCAAATTTGTGTCCGAAATTTTGAGTAATCCTGGGCAAGAAAAACGCATAATCTCCGCATTTATGGATGGATTTGGAAAAATCCTGGTGTTCTTCTACGCTCGTATTATGAATCGCTATTCTATTCTGCATTAAAATTTGGAAAAGTTGGGAAATTGCGATTTTTGCCATTTTTTGACCGGAAATTTACATCACAATTTTTTATGGCCGCGTGAAAGTCGAGAATATTTGAAGCCTGCCAAAACCGAAAGGGGCTGCCTAGAGCAATTTGGAACACCAAGGCTTTTCGACTATGGGTCAATATTTTGCAATTTATGTCTGAAATTTAGACTAGAAACCCGATGTGTAAAAAATCGATCGTTTTACATACCTTTGCATTAAAGGAAAGTTTCCAAGCAGCACGCTTATACTTCCAAACTCCACTATCTCCTTTAAAATAACAAATTCTAAAGTCTCTGGTTAATTTGTTTTTTACACCTCTGAAAAACGCAACCAATACTGTGATTTGTGTCCGAAATTTTGAGTATCCTAATTTAGAAAAACGCATAATTTCCGCATTTATGGATGGATTTGGAAAAATCCTGAGTGTTCTACGCTCGTATTATGAATCGCTATTATTCTGCATTAAAATTTGGAAGAAGTTGGAAAATTGACAATTTTTTGCCATTTTTTTTGAGATAATGGAAGTTACATCCCATTTTTTATGGCC
>JBAMAX010004784.1:0-33600 GCA_037043745.1 Chymomyza amoena | reverse complement strand
TTAAAATATTCTTGTCTTCCGGCCATCTGGAATGAATCCTTTATTATCCCTATTCATAAAAAAGGTTCCAAGTCCAACATTGAGAACTACCGTGGTATTGCCAAGCTTTCATCAATTCCTAAAGTTTTTGAAAGGATTGTCACATCACAATTGCAACACTACTGTCGTTCTTTAATGTCGGACTCCCAACATGGGTTTATAAAACGTCGGTCCACCTCTCACTAACCTTTTAGAACTTTCGTCTATCATCAATCTAGCTTTTACCGAAAAAAAAGCAAACTGATGTCATTTATACCGACTTCAGCAAAGCATTTGACTCGTTTGCAAACCATAATCTCTCCTCTATTGTAAAACTCTCAACGTCTGGCGTTTCCTGTCTTGCCTTTTAAGTTGGATTTCATCCTACTTATCAAATCGAGTCCAAAAGGTAGTTCTTAGCGGCTGCAAATCTAAAGAAATTAAGGTCACGTCTCGGGTACCTCAAGGTAGCCATCTTGGCCTCTCTCTTTTTATATCTGCTTTTAAATGATCTCCCGCAAGTAATCAAATCCTTCTTGCATTCTAATGTATGCGGACGATGTGCAACTTTGTCTGTCCTATTCCGATAAAAGTAAGCATTTACTTCTTCAACATGATTTTGATAACATGCAATCTTGGTGCCAACATTCTGATCCATCTCTTTCTGAACAAGTCAAAATGTAATGTTATGACATTTTATCGTTCTGCTCCCTATTTGGCGACTTACTGGCTCGAATCTTCTACACTAGAACGCATCGAGTGTGTGGCCGACCTTGTGTTTTCTTGTTCGACCATAACCTTTTAAATTCAACAATCATATTTGCAACATCGTCAATAAAGCCAGAGGTGTTCTTGCTTTGCATCAAGCTGTTGGTCTAAAGAGTTTAACTGACCCGCTACATAGATACGCTACTTTATATCTCTCTCGTCCGTCCCATTTTAGAGTATTGTTCTCTGCGTTTGGAGTCCTCAATACCATGTTTATCAAGACATGATTGAGTCCGTGCAAAAGCAGGCTTCTCCTCTTGCACTTCGTGGCTTAAACTGGGACCCTAACATCCGACTGCCGCCATATTCTGATAGACTTACGCCTTATAAGGTTGCCTTCTTTAAATCATCGCAGAACATGCCATGGCGTGTTATTCTTGCATAAGCTGATACTTGGTCTTATCGATTCTAATGTACTTCTTAGCAAAGTTACTTTTGTCATTCCCTCTAGAGTAACTCGTAATTTCCGACCTTTAGCCTTACAATTTTGTAGATCTAATTATGCTTTCACACGATCCTTTCCGTGTCTTATGCTCTAATTATAATAACTTCTATAATTTCCTCTCTTTCGAACAGTCTATTCAATCTCTTACCTCTTCCATCCTCAGTTATCTTGATTTGCCACTACGAGTATCCTTGACCAATCCTATATTATGAATGTTTCTTTTGGTCAACGGTGCTCCCTTGGCACTTTTTTCTTATATTTTTATTTATTTATTTTTGTTATTTTTGATATGTTTAACTTTTATCTTGCTTCCTTTTTTCAACTTTTATATTGTAAATCCAAGTGTCTGGCCAGTTCTTGATGTGAGAAGGTGCATATCATTAAAAAGTTCACCCATCGGGCTAGATACGCGGATTAGTTATACTTTCTATTTTTGTTCTCTAAGTAAATTTACTGGTTTTTTTTTTATATTTTTTCTATAATATTTAATGTCAACTGTGCTTAGTTGTACTCCTTAAATAAATAAATAAATAAATAAAGAAAAACATGTGAACCAGAAAGCTCTTGGGTTTATAGTCTATAATTTTATATGAATGTATGTAAAATAGGACTGGGGCGCAACATTGGTCTCACAGATACTTAAGGATTCATTATTTTCATCCAATCAGTCATGTATTCTCCACCGGCTTAGTTCCTTTCCTATGTGACAGGATTTGTCCCATACCAGCGCTGGTCAGTCACAGAGAATATGTCTGGTGGTTTCATCGTCTTCTAGACAGAGCCTGCACTCTGAAGAGTCCGATAGTCCAATTTTCTGTAGATGGTATCTAACAATGTGGTAGCCAGATAGGTAAGCTACCAGGGGCTTTAGGTCCGCTCTTCTAAGAAGATCTTTTGTCTTGATCGCATTCAGAGCTTTGACAAGCGCTTTTGATTGACGACACGTCGCGACGCCCCGAAAGGGAGAACCAGTATCTCCTATGTTTTCCTGCGGCCCATTTGTTTATCATGGTTTTGATTATGGACCAACCAATACCACAAATCGGCGCAGGAGATGTAGTCAGGGTAGAGGCACCCTGTCGTGCTAAATCGTCAGCGATCGTGTTACCATCCACTCCCGAGTGTCCAGGCACCCAACATAGCACGACTTTGTTCGGGGGTTTCCACAGGGGCTGCCATCAGCCCTGGAAAAAGTGAAAAAGTTCCGTGATCATAAGATATGATCTAGAACAGATCTATACATCAGAAAGGGGATATATAAGTGCGGCATAACCAGTGTCACTAGCTAAGAGTCCAGATGTGATCTGGATATGTAGTAGATTCTGCATGGCTGACTTTTTGATGAAAATATGCAGTGGTGTGAGTCCAAGGACTGATTCCATGACAGCTGTCGGACAGGTACGCATCGCTCCCGACAGAGATATGCATGCTAGTCTTTGAAGCTTGCTGCATTTATTGATAGCCACAGTTTGATGCGTCTTGGGCCACCACACAAGGGCTGTTTCTTGGTCCCGTCGTGTTGCACTGCACATTAAATTTATTTTTTATTTTAAAAACATTAAAGATAATATGATATTTTTAAATTACAAACTATACAATATGTTGAACATTTAAACTTTGCATTTTTTGTAGATTGTCAGCAAAAGAGACTTTTTACGAAAACGGTTTACCCCCAATTGAGGGACACAGAAATGGTAATCAAGAGACAGCAGTGGGTAAAGAAGGAAATATGGCAAAGGTTAACCTCATTCACGACAAGAGATTCATAGAAAAAGCAGGAATAACATTATTGAAGCCTCAGAAAAAACAATGACGTCATTCACAGCAAACTGACACTTTTGCGTCAAAATCAGCTGTTTTATAAGATCTGAGCACAACTATTTGAGGAAACTTAACTAATAGCCTTGATACATATTGCAGCTTAAAATAATGAATATAATGAATTTTTAAGTAACCCCCCAAAAGTAACCACCGATACAGTAAGCAAAATAAGGTAGAAAAATCAAACTTAAGAATTAAATTCCGTGTATATTGCATGATTACGTAATAAAACTTTTGTATGAATAAAATAATTTTTTGGTTAATATCAACTATTAATAATTATATGATCGTAAACAAAAATAAACGCAAAAGCATACGTAAGGGAAGCTGATTTATCTCAAAACTTACTTTCGCTCATTTTCCAGAGTTGATTTTAAGAGTTTGGGGCTTGGCTTCCCAACTCACTTAAGCCAAAGAATTGGCCCGTTGAGATACCGTTGGGCGTACATTACACCACCCACTCAAAAGGTCCCCTATATGCAGTCTTACGGTCACGTCAATCCGGCGGCCTAAATAAGCCCCGGGAGGCTATGAGCTCAGATAAGTCAGTGCACAGTCCAGGACAGTGGCAGAAAATGCACTCCATCGTTTCTAGCTCCTCTTCATCACCGCAGCTTCTGCAGAATATCATGATGAGATGCGTTAAGCCAGTGTCCAGCAATAACTGGGACTACGGTCGAGTATTGAGCTCTATTCAGACAGCAAAGTTCCTTTGTTCCTTTCCAGCAAAGAGTCGGCCAAGTTTGCCTTATATCCTTCATGTGTTCGATGACCGATTCCACATCAGATTTGCAGCGCGAAGTGATTTCATAACCATTATACCCAGGTTCTCCTTGTCATGAAGAAGGATGCTGGTAGTTTTTTGTCTAGCCAGTTCATCTGCGATACAATTTCCCTCGATATCTCTGTGTCCTGGGGCCCAGATGAGGTGGATTGAAAGCTGCTGATCTATCTCCTTCAAAGGCGAGCGTTAATATTCCACTGATCTCATGTATGATGTTGACGATGCGAGGGAGTTTATAGACGCCTGACTGTTAGAGTATATACAGATGTCCTCGTTACCCACTTGTAGTTATTTTGTTGTTGTTAAAGCCTCCTGGATTGCAATGGTGGAAGACACTGCAGTGGTCCGGGGGACGGAAAGATATTTTTACATTGAGTTCTTCAATGTAGACGTCTCCGCCTTCATTGTCTATATTCCACTCCTGGCTGGTTGGAATGTGGGTTTTGAAATTTGTTGTACAGTGTTCCTGAGGGGTATAATAGTCCGTACTCCCGGGAATAAGAGGGTTTCCCATTAGAATCCGTGAGTGAACGAAGTCTTAATCATATGGGCCTAAATAATTTTACACCTAATTCTATTTTTACACGGTTTTAAAATGAAAGGCTATAAAATAATTTATTCAACAATTTCATTCGATGTAGCACGATCAAAAAAAGGCTAATTAATTGAAATTTTAAGATACATACTTTTGTTAATATGTATAATATTTTATAAATTTAGTTACCGAATTTCCCTTTCTAATTTATTTGCATATAGCAGTTTATGGTTTTTTCTGGAGTGTAAAAACTGAATTAGATATATTATTTTTTTAAACTGACAAAGTTGACAAAAAATAATTTTTTTATCACTTGTTAACAAATTTGAAAGCCGTTTTCCGACGCATTTTCCAAATGGCAATTTGAAGCTAATTTTATTTGTTCGTGTTAAATTTATTTGTGTGTGTCAATATATTTGTATGTACGAGTATATAATGTATGTAATATTTGAGTATGTATGCAGGTCTTGTACGTGTCATTTTTATGGGTATTATTATTACCATTTCGATTGTTATGTCTGACAGCGACAAATGTCAAAATGTCAACCAAATCACAGACGGCACAGCATTTTATTTATATGTACGTACCTATGTATATATCCTTTTTTATTTACATTCCATTCAATTTTGAGTTTACACAGCAACAGTCCCACAGCCCACAGTCAAATATGGTGCAAATAGAAAAAAAAATCAAACAAATATGTCTAAAATGTGCCATAAAAAATGTTGACCTTCCAAAAAACAAAAGTTACCCGTACAAGGCACACTCTTGTGTATGGGCGTGTGTGTGAGTGCGTGTAGGAAAAACAAGAAACTTGAAATATTTTTGCCATTTTAATCCACTTTTCAAAATTTATTATGCAGAAACGTTCAAAAATTTCGGCCAACGGACGCCAAACTTTTGCAACACGCCAAAAAGTAGAATCAAAAAAAGATTGGCATTTTTTTTTGGAGGAATGCTGTCCACATGTTTCGGGTCATAAATCTGCAATTACCAGTCGTGTGGTCTGTTGCATTTTTTCAGCTTTGTTTTAGATTTTCGCACAGTTTCATACAAAGTTCAAATGTTAAGAGATCTTTTAAAGTTTACATCGAAAATATTTTGTATTTTTCAGGGGAACATAAATTATGCTCTCTTTGCTGCAATCTGATTAGCTTAACTTTTGGGTATTTGTTCATCAGGTCTTTTAATTTCATTTTCACTAAACCAAACCAATACACATCCGAGCAGTACTGAAAATAGGCAAGTACCCGTTTTCCCTTTCCCCTTTTCCTGTGTTCTTTAGTATTTTTCTGTAGCTTTTTTGTGAAACTTCCTGGCTACACGCTTGGCTCGCCGGGATTGTATGCGTTCATGGTTGGCAGCCAATTCAAGTCGTGTCATTTGCCTCAAGTTTTCGTCGAGTTTCTGTTGAGTTAGCATAAAACCCCAACTTGGCTGGGCTTTCTAACACTCACACCGATCCCACTTGCTCCTTGTAATTCAAATGTCAGTCACTCAGTCAGTGAAACAGTTGCCCAAACAGTCGGCACGTCAATGAACGCGGGCGAGCTTCTTGCTCTACACTTGAGCTTCATCCCACCTTAATCTTTGATTCTGGTGGTATTTTTTTTCTCTCAAACTTGGATAATTTTGCATGCACTTGGACAGATGATATCTTATTTTCCCTGGGTAAATATTTATGGATGTGTTTGTTGTCGTATTTGCGTTACCTTTTCTCTAAACTGAGCACTGCCATGATTGTTGTCGAACTTTGTAATAAATTAAAGGTCTCATTGCCAAATTGTGCTTATTGGGCTTACATGACGTCATATGCATGTCAGCAATTGTCACATTATTGTCTCAATTATCTCATTATTGTTTTAAAGTGTCATTCCACCTTCGATCTTTATGCACATCTGTCTAACATTTTCGCCTGATGGCTTAAATAATTTGAATATTTGTTCAAAGGAACCTTATGGTTTTATAATTTAACATGCTTTAGGTAATTAGATGTTAACCCATTGCAAAGCATTAGCCTCAAAGATCTATTGAGTGGGTTGAATGCCAAATAACTGGATCCATGCATTTTGGAGAGACGAACAGACAAACACATGTATTTAATTTATACCAAATCTTGTCGTAAAGTATTTAATGTGCAAATTTTGAAATAATACAAAGTCACAGATCTTTCTGTCCGTACAATAGAGACTTATAAAATATATTTTTTTGTGGTTTTCATTTTATGATATTAACGTAGAATATCGTGGATTCAATATTTATTTCGAGACATCCGTTTCACAATTCTCAATTCAAAATTCAATTTTTATAAATTTGAGAATGCTACTGTCGTGCCTGCCCGACTCTGAAATACCCTGTACCAAGGCAGTTTATGGTTTAAAATAAGAAATGGAAAAAGGTCGAAATCTTGTCTCTTAACATTTTATTTTTCGTTCACTGCTAACAATAAAAAACAAAGAAAGCCTTCAAGGATATGAAATAGTAATTACAAGAAATAGAATACAATTTCAAATATTTCTGCACTGCGACATTTAATCATTGTAAAACATTAACATATACTTATATATACAAGTATGTTTCCATTTAATCTTAGTGTCATTAGCATGAGGGGGCTCTCATTACTTAAAAGATAATTTTTGTCCTTAGCTACCGAAAATTATGATATGAATGTGGGTCATCAGAGATAGACTAGACATAAGAGAACCCAAGTAGAAGCTACAACAAAAATAAAATGCGCCGTTTACACCATTTCATTTCGATTACATATTGTATTATACTTAAAACTAAAGATCCACCTTTCATTCAGTAAAATATTTATAAACACATGAATAAGTATAATCAAAGGGTGTTTTTTTCTTTAGGGTTGCACAAGTTTGAATCATAATTAAACAAAGAAAAATATTTTTAATATCAATAAAACGGGCTTTTTTGGTTAGACAATTGAATGATTAATTCAGAATCTCTGACGTTAATGTTTAAATTTGATTTCGTCCATATGGACGCAACGGCTAGCGCGTACAAAGCGCAATCTGGAACACTAATTTTCACAAACAGTAACATTCATCGTGTTTGAAGACGTAATGATCCAATGACTCCGCCAGCCCATAGAGCGAAACGAAGAGTAACATCATTAGGAGTCTCGACAAAAGCGTGTAGATTATCCTCACCCCATATACAACATTTCTGCTTATTTTCGTACCCATGAAAAATGCATTTCATCGGAGAATAAAATTTTAAGTTTTGAATAAGTTTGGTGAAGGAAACCTTTATTTGATAACAATTTCAACAATTCGCCAGAGCTTCTTTTGTGTAAGTCTAACCATACTGCAATTTAAAACCAAACTCAACAAAAAAAAAATGGCGTACGTAAAGTCGGGCGTGGACGATTTTGGGATACCCTGTACCACTAGCTTGCAATAAAATCCGGTTTCTTCACAAAAAACCGAAAACAGAAGAATTTTTAAGCAAACATTTTTTTTCACAGATCATTCCTATGGAAGCTATATGATATAGTCAACCAATTTCTATCAAATTTGACACAGTGCTTTAACACTTTAAAAAAGATCTGAATGATGATGATGAATTTAGTTCAAATATCTTTACAAACAGACGAAACACAACGAATTTTATTCAAAAATCTATTTTTTGGAAGATCGGCCCTATGGGAGCTATATGATGTAGTCAACCGATTTTGTTCAAATTTACCACACTGCTTAAGTGTTCTAAAAATTTTTCAAACTCCAAATCTGGTTACGATATCTTTATTAAAAAACGAAATATAGCGAATTTTGATTCAAAAAGGCCGATCGGTCCTATGGTAGCTATATGATATAGTCAACCGATTTATATCAAATTTGGTACAATGCTTGGGAACTATAAAAAACTTTCGAAAGCCAATTTTGGTTACGATATCTTCATAAACAAATAAATTATCCATCTAAAACTTTTATTTTTTTTTAGGTCGTCTCAAACACCCCTATGGGAGCTATATAATTTATCCCCGATATCAAAAAAATAAAATAAACTTGTCTCTTTTGGAATAATATGGGATCTAATGTGAAAGTTTGGTTACTCTATCTCTTACCATCTCTAAGATCTAGGCATTCAAACGGACAGACGGACAGACGGACGGACGGGCGGACAGACGGACATGGGAATATCGACTTTTCTATTCACCCTGATTATATTTTAGGGGGTGTCTTGGGGTGTCTCCGATGGCTCCTTCTATATGTTACATACATTTTCGGCTTGCACAAATTTAATATACCTTTTGTACCATACGGTACTATTAGCTCTTAAATGGCTTGAGAAATAAAGCAGTGTTGCCTACTTAAAGTTATGAACCTCTAAAAAAAACTCCCACATTGTCATTGCAAGAGTACAACACAATGTAAGAATGAGGCTATGTTTATGCCCTGCACACATAGTCATAGTATCCAGAGTTTACAGATTTATGTTGTATGCAAAAGAATAAAATGATATATGTAATAAAATAGAATTCTACTTTGAAACATCCGTATAGGAGTTATCCATACAATAGCTATAATGTAAAAATCAAAAATTTTAAAAAAAAAGTTGTCTCCCATGACATAAGAAGAGAACTAATCTGGCATTGAGACAGATGGATACCCATGTCCGGGGTACTATAAGAATTGTAAATGGCCGCCTAAATAATTGTACAAAATTTCTGAATAAAACAGCTAATTATATTCAAGCAATGAATGAGCTCATTCCTTGTATAGTGTCCAAATTCTTAATTGAAATATTTCTTTAAAATATACATATTATGTAGAATTGTGTCAGAAAAACAAGAGTATCGTTAAAATTAAGTTCTGCCATAAGGTATTATTTACAGTTGACAATTTTAAAATCAGTAGGTATACAAAAAATAGTTATTTCTGTATTTTATTATTAAAGAGCGAAACATTTGATATTCTTAAATTTTAAACACAAGTGGTAGCATCTATATAAAAATAAATTGTTAACTAAGTTATGTACTTTTGGCACATTTTAATTATTTTGGAGTTGCAACATTGGGCGCATGCAATCTAGGGATTTATTTTTTTCTACTTAGCTATACATACGATTTGCAACTAAGGCTTTAAATAATTAGCCATTTGGTAAATGGCCTACTTATCAGGCCATTTGCGTGCACTAAAAGGCAGACCAAACATGTGTTCTACTAAAGAGGGGGGCCTTTCGTACGCCTGGGCGTTAAATGCACTCTTGCCAATTGTTTTAATTGAAATGGAAAACGCGTAAATGTAAGTGCCATGCGTGTGTGTGTGTGTGCATGTGTGTGAGTGAATGCAAGGGCGGAGCCAGCTGTTAACAAAGGGGGTCTTTATAATTTAGAGAAAAGCCTACCTCAGTGCCGAGCAAACCCCCTTTAGCTACGCCCTTGTATTTGTGTGTGTATTTGTTTATTTGTTATTCTATTTACATTCAATTTCACTTTGCAACAAAACTCAAATTGCAATGGACACTAAAACAGGATACCAAAACAAAAACAATTGCCAACTTTGGCTGTTTGATTCAGTTTGCTCTTGCACAGAAGCTGGCTGCTACGACAAAGAGAAGGTTTGAGGTTTAAAGCAAGAGAAACAGCAAAGTATCAAAAGTCCTGCATACACACAGGGACACACCAATGAATGAATGAATGAATGAATGAAAGAATGAATGAGGGAATGAATGCATGAGCAAGCAGACCATAGAGTGAAATAGATAGCAAAACAAACCTAGGAAAAAAAAAAAAAACACGTATAATTCAAATGTAATTTACAAAAGGACTCGTTTGGTTTGTTACTTCTCATTGCATCTAGTTGAGTTTAACTTCGGTGTGCCCTAGAGATGTAGGGCTTGATGAAAAACTACGCACATAGTCAGTCAGAGTCCCCGCTCAGTCACGAAAATTCAAACCCAAATCCAACGAAAGCAAATATAATCAGCTAGGCTGAACTTTTGTTTAGTACTCACTATAAATAAATATAGTCCATGTAAACTTGCAACGATGGTTTATCTTTTGGCAAATTATTTAAATTGAATTATCTAGCTAATTAGATCACCCACAGAAACGTATGGTGAAGTTTCCTAATTAAGCACACAAATTACAAAATAACCAATTAATTCGAATTGTGAGCTAAGTTATTTTGGGCTTAGTTGGATCAACAGCTCGTTAGATGTTACTCATATTCTGACAATATTCAGCAAGCTTCAATACTTCGTCAACAGATAAAATATTTCTAATATACAAAAAAAGGTGTGATTGGATTCGTATGACGTCATAACTATTTGAAGCTGTAAAACAGCTTTGCGCGATTGGATTATTATCTGATATCTTAGACGCTTTCTCAACGATTTTTTATTTTATTATTTTGTTTTTTTTTTCTCAACCGCACATTGCCTAATTTCCAGTATTCATCGGACTGCTCGACTCTATAATTCCTTTAGAAACACATATGACAGATTGAATTAGCTTTCAATTTGGCAAAGTCTATTCAGTATACATGGATCCCACTTAACTTCAACTGTCATTTTTAAAAATTTCTTTAATGTTAGTCTTTTAGAAACTCATGTTATTTCAAATATTATATAGGTACATATGTACATATATGACATCAGTCTGGCTGACTAGTTGTAGCGGAAGTAAATCTTTTTCTGAAATGCCGGTAAAAAAATTGCTAAAAATTAAAAATTGCATAACATTTTAGTTGTAACAACAGTTGCAAAAAAAATATTTGTAAAATTATTCACGCATTTCTTGCAATTTATGCTAATAAATTACCAATATGCAAAAAACTAAAACTTTTGTTGCATACAACACGGCGCAGGTGCTGGAACTGAAGATTTTCTGCATCCCATGAAGAAAAACTGCACAAACCATATACACACTGACGCCCACATCCACACCCACATCAATGCATTTATTATTTTTGTGATATTTTTTACGCAGAAGACCGAAAAATCGAACTTTGAAACTCTAACAAAAAAAAAATACAAATAAAGTTAAAAGCTGAGACTTGACACACACAGAACGCGAAAAGTCACAGCCCCTACCGCATATAGAATGTGCGGGTGTATGGGGTTCCCCAGTGTGTGTCTGTGTGTGTGTATGTTGGCTGACGCCAAAGAAATTTGGCGTCAGTTTCATCCGAAGCCAGAGAGCTTACACAGAAAAAAAGGTAAAGTTGGGAAGCCAACAACAACAACTGCGAACAAAATTCCGGAAAAAATAGCAAATCACATAAAAATAGCTTCAATACAGATTTACACACACGCCCACAAAATCGCGCACAAGGATATTTACGACTACTGGAAGGGACCGTGTAGACCAGGGCACATGATTGAGCCGGAAACCAACAAATGTGGCGTATGGCAGGAAGCATCACCAAACAGAAGTATCCAACAAAATCCATTGTACTAATGGACCAAAGACCAAAGGCTTAAATGCTAGGTGCTAATTGCAAGCGAATTTTGACCAAGTTTTCCGAGAAAGTGTGAAAATGAGCAGCACGGTTTGTCAATAGGTTTTCGTATTGAAAATAAAAAGCTCATTTTAAATCAAAAATTCGTAAAAAGTTGAAAATAAATATAAAATCTTGTATTTTGCGGATCATTATTTGAAACAATTCTTACATTGGAAAAAATATTATTGTACCCACTCGAAATCGTTAATATAAATTAAAAACGGGATACAAATAGATGCACTTTTAATCTTAAAGTGGTAAACAGAGAAATAGTCATATTGGGAGCGGAAAAGTTTTTTATGGCGTCAGATGCTGTCATTGAAAAGATTTTTATTTACTATTATACATTTTTTAATCAAAAGTCGAAATTTCGAAATCGACCCGTGAACATTTTCTTGGCTTAATTTCGACATGTGTGTAACTTCAACTTCATTCGATTTTTTGTAATCAAAATCAGATCGCAACAAGCATCGGAATCTTTATTTATGCCTATGAAACCAAACAAAGTCAACAAACCCAAATCCAACGAAAGTAAGTCAATCTAAAATTCTGTATATTGTACAAACAAAACGACGGAAAGGAATCATGCGTCATCACAACTAAGCGAGCTGGTACTCAGTCACTCGACAAGAGAGTTTTAGAGAGCTGAATAAATGATTTCTGTTTTTTTCCCCACCCATCGATTATAAGCTGCCTGTCCAGAGTTTTTCTACCTCTGAAATATGCGGAAAATTGTAATACTCACAAAAGAGTATTTCGAAATGTTTAACACAAACGTTTGATAATTGCAAAAAGAGATCCTTTCAAAACTACATTTAAAAAAACGAAAAACAAAACAAAAAAATGTTCTTCTAAGTAGCTTGTTTTTGTGGCAACCAACATGTCCAAGTTTCTAAGTTTCAGTCGGATCTTTCTGTCCAAAATTATAAGGGTGGGGTGCATAAATTTTTGTTGACTAAGTTTTGTAGCCCTGAAAGTAAAATAACTTTATAACATTGTTAATATTTTTATAGATCTTTTTTATGTTTTATGCAAGATGAATTTTATGAATTTCAGAAGCCAAAGTCTTCTACTATACGGAAAGGGTAATCGTTAATTTTTTTTATGCGAATAATTTTTTTTTGTGCTCCCTATCGGATTTGATTACTCTTAAAGCGCCAGATGATTAAAAAGGTTCGAAGTCTTACCACAGGTTTTGATTTCTTTTTGACTTGTTCGGCAGTTTGCCAATTTTTTGTCCGCTGATTTGTCAAAAAAAAATTTATATACAAATGAATACTTGCGACATATTGAACCAAACCATGGGTAGTATCCAAAAAATTAAACTATCGATAGCGCAATTTATTGAATCCCACCACTACTTCCGATAGCCCCCTAACAATAGTTTTTTTACGCAATGGAAGAATTTACAACAAGAAAGCAGGTACGACTGTACCATTTTTAAATTCAAAGAAATAAAAGGATGTCTCCAAATGAATACTTAAGGGGCTTGGTGAGTGAAGCCACGGAGGCTTTAGTTCTGCCATTTATGGATCTCAACGATGTCGGGCTAGACGATCTGTTTTTGGCGACCTGAGATTTCGGCGTGTCTTGTTCTGGTACGCCCACAACCTAACTGAATATTCCATATATTAACCATTGAATATCATGTTACCCTCACTTGGTCTCACATTGTCTGCATTCAATGGATTTGAAACTCAAATTTAATAATGCAACTGGATCCAAATTTAAGAAATGAGAGAAACAAAGTTATTAGACCGAAAATTTCAATAGTCATGGAATTTACAAGGCTCTCAAATCAATTATTTTATTGTAGATTCTTGGAAACTATTTATCGATCGGGATGGTTCTAATTAATTTATTTAAATTTAAAATAAATAAAAAGCCGTGGGGTGTTGCGAACAGAAGGTCTTATCTTATCACTTCCCGTTCTGCAGAATATCTCCGATAATCAAAAAATACATTTTCTGCGTCTTCTAAGGTCTGCGAAAAGTGTGTGCAAAACGGACCAGTTTCGTGTTTAAACCTAAATAAGTAGAATTTAAAACACCCGTGGCATGTTAGGAGTTGGGTAAGGTAAGAGTTTCCTACTCACCCACGCTTGAATGGCAGATATTAGCCGCCTGGTCCAACTGCCGCTGGGACTACTATCACATCTCTCCTGCCACGAACGGATCGTTGCGTTCCTCCGGTCCAAGTTGGTCTGTCTGGATTCTCGGGCCAATAAGTCTAGCGTTACCATTCCAGCTAGCATCAGTGTTGAATCATCCGAAACAGGACTCCCAGGGCCCTTCTGTGTGGGTGCATGTGTAGGTGTGTGAAGAAAACTGTACATATGCAATTGTTGTTTTTAGAAAGGACATAACGACAACGTGCACATTAGTCCGTACAATAAAGCAAGTTCTGGGTACTATATAAGCGACCTTACTAAAAATAATTGTGATTAAATATCCGATTATTAGTATTAATCCCATTTGTGAATAGCAACAATAGAAGCGGTGGTTTCTGAAGTGGCAAATATTGTCAATGTTGACCAAATAATGATCGAGTACCCGAAAAGATGAGCTTACTGGAAAACCTGCTCAATAGTCGTCCGCGACTGAGTTGGTGCTAAACTCTGCTAAAAACTGTCAAACTTTTTAAAAGAAGTTTCCATTAGTCAAGGCGTATAGCATACGTAAATAGTGACCGATGCAATCATTCCAAATTTGTTGAGATATTTTGCTTTATTTAACCAATGCACTATGGTTTTTTTGCAGAAACCTTAAAATATTAAGATTTTTGCACTTATGCATGCCCCCAAGACGATGCACCGAGTTTCTTATAGCTGACATATAGCCGATCTGTCCCATTTGCACCAACTTTATAGTTTTTTAAGCTATTGAGTTGAAAATTGATTTGTACACATATTTTAGACTTCTTAGAAGACTTGCAAAATTTTGTTTTCTTTGGAGCACTCTATCATAAAATCGATCTATCTGACTCGGACACACTATATTTTACCAAGGCTTTTTAATTTGTGCGAAATGAATTCAAAATGTTGTTCTTCTATGAATTTTATGTTGAATTCACACATTATGTGCGATTGTTGCTGTTCCAAATGCGAATTCTTTTATCTTAATTAATTAATTAATTATTAATTATTATCTTTTAATGTGGCAAAAGAGGTTAGTTTGTCAGTGTTCTACACAATTTGGATATTAAATTGGCATTTCAATATGTGGATCCCTCTCTGCCCTACAAAATATATAATAAACGAAGCAAAGATACTTTTGTTAGGACATAACCAAAATAAAACATAAGCAATACGCAAGACATACCTAAGTACAAAACACAAAAATATGGTGGAAGTGTTATTTAATATTCAATCAAAACTTAAATTACAAATTTGACATGTCCTTTAAACTGCTTTGCTGGCAGAAAGAAGAGAAAATAGAGACAAGCAGTGCATTAAAAAGTCCAGCTCAGAGCAACTTGCTGCTTGTCCATCTATTTCTCTTTTCGGCTTTATCACACTAATGGCATCAGCAATGGCAGCAATTAAGCACCTCTCTTTGTATACACGCTCTGTAAAGGACTCGTTGTAATTTACAGAGTGTCGCATAGTGCCACTGTTCTCCTTGAAAGTCAGTGTACACGCGAGTGTGTGTCTGTGTGCGTGTGTGGGTCCACATGCAACATACACTAACACACCAACATTTGAGCCAAAAAGTAAGTCTTCCGTCCACGGGTTAAGAGAAAGAAATGCTTCTAGGCTGCTTTAAAAATAATACACTGTTGGGAAAATTCCATAACGCAAAGAAAGTATGTCAAAAGTTGTGTAAAAAAACAAACTTATTTTAAAGTAGGTGAGGGGAATGCTAAAGCAAGTAAAAAACAATTGACTCTAAATGTAAAGACACTGTAAAAAAGTAGGTCCTTGCTAATGCTGATTGCATGATTTGGTAGATTTCTTCTTCTTGCATCTATTTCTTATCTTACCCCAAGCTTCAGACATAATTTTAAGATTGCTTAAACTATTCTTTTAGAAAAGAAAATATTCATCTAGATAAAATGAAATGTTTTGAGAAGAGACACGTTGCCCACCTTTTCCACGAAATAAAGCGAGAATAAAACACAAGATGCGGTTTTGCTTAAAACGTTCATTCCACGGCGATCTTAGTTATAGAATGTTTAAAAATAAGCTTTAGTCAAAATCAAAATAATGGCAAACATCAGTAATTGACACTATGCAAGTTTTCGTAAACCGGTGTCTTTGAAGAATACTAGAAATATTCTGGCAAAACACTATCTCAAACGCTGACTTATGGGCCAGCACAAAACAAAAGCCGGTACAGTTAGAGATTCTAAGAAGGAAATGGAGCTGGAGGTGATCTTACAAGAACAGCGATTGACTGGAACCCGCAAGGAAGCCGTAGACGAGGAAGGCCAGCGAACACCTGGAGGCAACAGCTAGAGTCGGAAAACAGTGCCATGCGTTTTAGCTGGAATGAAGCACAGAGACTAGCACAAACAGAGACGAATGCAACAAATTCGTTGTGGCCCTATGTCCCACCTTGGAACCCTAAGAAAAATATATAAAATAATTGACATTGGTGAGGATCCTTTAAGTACTCAATTATTTTATGAATGCAATCAAAGCGTCTAGCTGGATAAGGTACTGGAAACTGCCCCCAGCGATTTTAGAAAAGTAATGATGCAATTCGATGCAGAATGGTAAAAAAAAAATTTTAGACCAAATTTCAGTTTTTAAACTTAACACGTTGTGCCTTAATTTATAAAAACGTGTTTTTCACGTGTATATAATTGCGACTAAACTACTGAATATTTTGGGGTCAATTTTTTTTTAATTTAAGTTAGTACTGGGGATGTTTTAAAAAAAATATTTAATTTTTTTTAACCAACAAATTTTATTTAAAAAAAATGAAATTTTCTTATTTTTTTAAAAGTATATTCCTTAAATATGTCAATCGCAATTTTTTTAAACATGTGTTTTTATACTTTCTTTATATGGTGTGAATTTAAATCAAATCGATTTGGTGGAACAATGATAAACAAATTTTTTAATGTTTTTTTAAAAAAATGTATGAAAACATTTTTTTTTCTTGTCAAAAGATGGCAAAAATTATTATTAATTTTTATAATATTTATTGGAAGGCATACTTTTTGATTTGATGATGAAAAAAATGGATTAATTTTGTAGGTAAATATAAAATTTTCATCATTGCTCATCAAACGATTTTTTAAAAATCTTCATTAAATGGTCCAATTTTAATAAAATTGTGTGGGTTTGCATTAAACATAAGAAATAAAACCACGTTACAAATAAAATTAGAAATAAAAACACGTTATTTTAAATTAAGCCGCAACGTGTTAAGTTTAAAAACTGAAATTTGGTCTAAAATTTTGTTTTGCCATTCTGCATCGAATTGCATCATTACTTTTCAAAAATCGCTGGGGGCAGTTTCCATTACCCTATCCAGCTAGACCCTTTATTATTATTAATCAATCAAATTTTTTGTTTTTATGTAGTCCAAAATACTTAGTCTTTATTTATAATTACTTTTTTAACTACTAAATCGCAATTTATAATACTAAAATTTATATTTATAATAACATTGAATTAAGTATTTTTTGTGTTATTAAAATGCGCATTTCTATAAAGACACTCTTTTTTTTCACTGTACTTTCAACATGTTCACATTTTAACTCTAAAGATTCTAATCTTACCCAACGAGCACCGTAGTACTTTTCGTTATTATGGTCTATAAAGCTTTCACCACGGCGAGATGACATTGTTGGCAGATGAAAAGCACAAAATGCGTCAACTGAAAAATTTAATTGCTAACAAGATGCCAAAGGCGAGACAATTGGCGCCGCTGTTTCTTTCCTTGTAACCTACAACGCAGGCTTCCTTTTGCAACTAAAAAGATCTTGTAGATTGCATTTATCAATGAAAAGAAATTTATGTTTTTATTCCCTACTCGTAATAAAGTAACATAAATAAAAAGTAAAAAATAGAAAAGTCCTCCGCCCGTCCTTCTGTTAGGATGTTGATATCTCTACATCGTCAAACCGGATAAGAACAGATCCGCCCAGCCTATGCGAAATAACCGTGGGTAAGCAAAAGCAAATGGGTAAGACCGCTGGTCCTTTACTCGCGGCGGAGATACCTTAACCAGCCATCAAATCAGTTTGGGAGCGAGAATACCAAGTAGGTTTCCGGAGCGGTTTCTCTTGTGTAGATCACATCAACCTGCTCAGATTAATTAACGAGTAGAGAGTGGAGTATCGTATCAATCAAAATTTAACCAGCTTTTTCTTGATTTTAAAAAGCCGTTTGATTGCGTAAATGTAGAGTTTAGTTCGCCGAAGAGGTGTGTCCTGTAAATTAAATGCTCCGATCAAGGAGAGCTACAACAGCACATTCTGTTTTGTCCTGCACAAAGGCAAATCGTCCGATCCGTTTGCTGTGCAGAGTGGCGTAAGGGAAGGATGCATATTGTCACCCATACAGTTCCTTATTATCATCGGCGATATCACCAAAAACTCTTACAATGAAATAACCGTGGTACCTTAACCATCTGGCGTAAGCTGACGATATCTGCTTGCTGTCAGGCAGCATCACTGACCTGATGATAATGGCACAATCACTCAGTGCTTGCTCAAAGCCTGCCACACTAAAAATCAATACTGCTAAGTCGCAAGTATTGAGCCTGCGTGACAACATCCCACCGTGCGTTGTAACTGATGATCATTAGTTCAAGATCTGTTATTTTGGCGGCATGGTCGTGGCATATGGGGGTGCTGAGTTGGACGCTGAAAACCAAATAGACAAGGCTACAGCTGCTTACGGCATCCTCATATGGAAAAAGCATCATCATCAGTTTGCACACTAAAATCCGGATCTTTAATCCTATCGTGAAGTCGGTTCTTCTTTACGGCTTTGTAGCCATAGAAGGTGACTGTTATACGTAATAAATGATTGCAGCCGCGAACCATCTCTAACGACGAATTGCTCTCCAGAGCAAATCAAATCGACCGAATTAAGAAGAAGAAAGTGGAAGTGAATGGACCACACGCTTCGCGTAAACGGCAGCGACATAACATAGCAAAACAAAGCTGGAATCCCTTTCAGCAACCAGTGCGCCGAGTTGGAAGACCACGTAGCAACTGAAGAAGATCCACGGACACTGAAATGAAATTGCTGGGGTTAATTTGGAACATATTGAGAAAGATAGCTCAAAATCGAGATCAGTGGAAGATGGCAATTGAAGACGCCCTATACTCCAACAGGAGGTAAATTTTGGCTCTCACAATTTGAGTTGGTAGATACCACAAAAATTAGCATAGACCTAATATTCCGAGTTATCCGAAATGTTAGTGTTTTCTTTAGCCTCCAAAAAGACAAAATTGTAAGTTAATTTGCTGAATATAAAATATTTATGCTTCACGCTTTTGTTAGCCGAGTTATCCAAAACTGTACAAATTAGTTCATTACTCCTTAAATTACTATGACGGAATGCAATCAAATCCGACATATGGCTTTCGAACTCAAAAAAGTTGCAATATTTGTATAAACAAACAAGAATTGATATTATCGGGGCTTAATGATAAAGTCAACCGATTTTGATCAAATTTGTGATGGGAAACCCTAAAAGTGGTGGAGGACTAATTTTGCAGATAAATTCAATTACTTTAAGAAAATTCATAGGTAAAACTTATGACTTGAATTTAGACTTAGACCAAGATCCCTAATGATTCACAAAGTTTCATCCATTAAGTATTTATGCAAAGTTGAAACTCTTCGTTTACTGTACTAGAGGACTTGTAAAAGGAATATACATATATTGATAATATATATATACAAGAGATGCAAGGCCGTACGCAACGGAAGGTCAAATGGCTCAAACAGTACAAAAAAGACCGTGTATTTATCTGTAACATCTTCTCACTTTATCTTAAAAACAAATTAAGCGATTGATATTTAAAAGAGCTTCTTGTGGCAAACAGTTCCAGCTCAATGTTAAAATTAAGGACATTCGTTGGCTGCAGCTGCAGTAACAGCTGGTATTGCATTCTGTTAATGTTGCAAGCATATGTTATGCAACAGAATACGCTCTTAAGTGGAGCCAAAGATAATGAATGAATGAATTTCATTCTCTTTCGATTGGAGCTTCGTTTGCTTTTCACAAATAAAATATAATGTTAGTTGCGTTAAAAGGGGAACATGAGTTAACAGCCGGTTTACAGAAAGCGAAATTTACTATCAAAAGCCGGTAAAGACAACCGAAACCGTCATATTTTGTGAGTGTGTAATTTTTATACCGTAATTACACACTAGATTTTACAATGCATGCAAAAGGTAACGAAAATTAACAAAATAGGATATAATATTGTAGTTCCCTGTTTGACTCCTTGGAGGGGCATGGCATATTAATAACTGTTCGAACAGAATAGGGACCTACAGTTTATAACCGAATCCGAACGGCGGCGTCTTTAATTATTTGAGACTTTCTATGGCAAATTGCGTCTTTAAGCTAGCCATGCCAGTGCTAGGCACATGCACCAGTGCTACTGCGGGGAATCGAACCACCGACGTTCGGTTTTAGAGACGGAACGCTACCACTTACGCCACCAACGGCTAATTACTAGAAAAATTTTAGTCATGGATTGCAAAAAATCCGGTATATTGCATAAAAACAATAAAAATACGTTTGATTGTCAAATAAGGTTTCTTCATAAACAACCAAAACCAGGAGAATTTTAAAGCAAAACTTTTTTTTTCACCGATCGTTACTATTAGAGCTATAAGATTTAGTCAACCGATTTCAATCAACTTGGTAGCTTGACACAGTGGTTGGGTACTCTTCGTGTGCTAAGTTTGGTTGGTGGTGAAGATATCATAAACAAACGAATCATACCGAAATTTGTACAAAAATCGATCCTATGAGAGCTGTATGATGCATGTAGTCAACCGATTTTAACAAAACTTGTTACAGTGCTTAGGAATTCTAAAAAACTTAATTAACTAATAATATACCCCTTATTTTAAGATGCAAGATATACAGGGGTGCCACAGAAAACCAATTCGATTCAATTTCGATGCAATTGCAATTCTTGGTGCCACAGACATGGCTAACAACGGTTTTAAAACCGCTCATAGTCATGTATGTGGCACCAAGAATTGGAATTGTATCGAAATTGAATTGAATTGTTTTTTTTAAAACCCTTGTTAGCCATGTCTGTGGCACCAAGAATTGGAATTGAAATCGAATTGGTTTCCTGTGGCACCCCTGATAGACTTTTTCATTCGTGTGCGGTTTTCGTGGTTAGATTTTTATTCATCGAAAACTTCACCAAAAAATTTGGACATTGAATCTGTGCACAGGTTTGTAGTACAATTGTTTATTAACTCCAAAAATAATGACCTTTTTGGATAAAACTCTATATACACTATCATCAGAAAGTTTAAGAAAAGATCGCGACTTTGTGCGAAATTCATTAAAAGAAGATTCAGTAGGATAATGATTGTATTTATACAAAAAAAAAAATTATCAAAATATCGTGCCGGTGTTTTTTTTTTAAATTTCGTTTATATACTTTTCTTTACAATAATATATAATAAAAACCTTGTCAAATCGTGTTAGAAGAAGTATGAAAAAATGCCCTAGCCCGTTCCCTGTCATGGATGCAATTTAATTAATCCGCCCTAAAATTAGCAACTTGTCAACACACACATAAAAGCTAAGAGAAATTGCCGCAGTTATAATGCTTGACACACAAAGAGTGTGCTAGTGTTGGTGTGTGCCTAAGAGATCTCTAGAAGGCAACGGCAACACAAAGCGGCAGCAAAGCGGAGGCAACGAATACAGCAATAAGATTACTTAATTGATTTAAATTTGCTTGTCTGGTGGGAGATGCGAGATACGAAAAAAGGAAGCTCATGAGGCCCTCTCTCCTTCACTTCACACAGAGCACGCCACATAGCGATAATGAAGTTGTTGACAAGCTCTTGGCGCAAAAGAAAAACCAAACAATAAGAGCAACAACTACAACAACTACAACGAAAGGCAACAAGAAGACGTCGCAGAACTGCAAGTAATTGAAAAGAGAAAAGCAACGCGCTGCAACTCGTAAGGCTCTGCTCAAGTACTATACTATGTTGTGTGAGTGTGTGTGCGTATGTTCGTTTCTGTTTGAGTGATTGTGAGCGAAAAGAGAAAGAGGCAGCCGGAGAAACATCAACGGCATCAAGTGCCGCACAAAGTTGTTGACTGAAATGAGTGCAATGTGTCGTATACTTAATGTGTCAGCCTGTGTGCCTTGCCTTGTATAATTAATTGAATTATCCTTTAAATAAAAAGCAAAACAAAATATCAAATTTAATAATACACAACACGAAAACTAAATAACATTAGCACAAATCCAAACGCCCCTACCTCCTACCTTATTGCCACAATATGAACACGTCGCATAGCTAATACGTTCCATGGGCATAGTTTGCAGACATTCCCGAACGACTCCACAGTCGTTTGGGGTATTTCCCAGTGCTCTTGTGGTTATGTCGATGCTATTACCACGCGCTGGTCTCTCGTTAGTTGACCAAAGCAAACGCAATAATAACACACACACACTCACATTCACTTCCCAGCAAACCAAGTGCTCGACATCTCTATCGCCAGTAGACCATACTAACGAAAAGAATACGAATTAGCTCTCGCTTAGGCTATGTCTTGTCAACGTATGGAATATTGCGAAAGCATGGCTCTCTTAAAATACTTTTGAAATATCACGAACTAGTAAATATTATATTTTTTAGAAATTGCTTGTCTTTATAAAAGCTGTTTTTCAAAAAGTTAAGATACCTCCAAAAAAGGACGTTTGACTTATAAAGCAAGTGTTCACCTTAGTGTTGGACGTAAAAATTACGATTGGCGGTGATAATGTTAAGTACCTGGCAGTTCTTTAATTCGTATTGACAAACTTTGTTATGCAACTCGAGGAAACAAAAAGAAGAGATACTGGTTCAGTCCTTTAATCCGAGAAGTATAGCAAACGCTAAAAAGTATACTATAAAAAAGATAACCAAAGCTTTCTAGGCAAATAAATATTATGTTATATCCCCCTATTAGGATTTAAGTACTATTATTGTTATTTATTTGTTCATTTTATGCCTTTACCTACAATTTTGTTGGCAAAGAAAGAGAACAGAAGCTAAAAATACAAATATCTCGAGACCTAAATAATAAGAATAGTCACAAATAATATGCTCGGCACGGGATCCGACGTGACGTTACATGTGCATGTCTGAACTGGGCTCAAAATTTTCTCTTGGTCTGCTGGGTTATTTCTGCTTGGGCTTTCGTAGAACGTATGTGACTTGCATGCAATGCGCCTTGAATTTGTTGGCTTGCAGGACGCCAAAGTTTTGACTTCAATTTGCGTGGTCACAATTTTTTATTTTTACCAAAAAGTGAAAGACTATGGCTACTTTGCGCAACGTGTCTTGGCTGCAGAACTATGCTGGCAATCATCAGGATCAGCACAAATATCGAACTAACTTGCCGGAACATAAACTGACACAATTAGCAATTGGAGCGGAAAATCAAAACGAAGCTTTTGAAGTATTTTGTATTTTGCCACAACTTGAAAATACATTATTATTCTAGATTGTATTTGGAAACAATTAATGCATTTAACTTGTCATAAACTGAAAAATTCAAGAGATCCTTAAGACGACAGAATACTAATATTTAATCGACTTTAAAACCGAATTTTGCTAATAAAAAATAACATATCTAACAAGTTTCATTCTGACGGGAAATTATTTTACTTGAGATTAAGACTAAGATTGCATCCTTTCAGTTCTAAGATATAATAGCTAAATTTTGAATTACTCTCTAAAACAAGCTTTAGGCAATAATTGTAATTCATTACGGCAAATAAACCAAATTATAGACTAACTTAAAGAAATCAATGAAGCCAACATAATTTTTACAAAAGTAATTAAACTTAAAGTAGTTTTAAATTACGTCGATATGGTGCCTTTTTGCCAGCCGGAAAATTGTGCTCTTAATACTGATGATGATTTATGACTTGACAGAGGTATCTCATGGTTTCATGTTTCTGAGTTTTAAAAAAACTAATAAAGTTCGATGAAAACAAAGACTAGATCTCAGAGATAATAAGAGCTAAAGCAACCAGCCCTTATTATTCCTTATGAGACAAGATTATTTTATTTTAGTTATATATATATTTATTATATAGGGTGTTTCAGAGGAGTTCGAAAAATCCAAAAGGTTTTAGATGGCTATTTCGTTTGTTTACGAAGACATCGTAACCAAATTTGGCATTCGAAAGTCACTTAAATCACTATTTGATCAAAATCGGCTGACTGTATCAATATGTCGGTCAAAGAAACGTGTTTGGTGCAAAATTGAAGGGGCAACAATTTTATCGTTTAAGCTGTTTTTAAACTGATCCTGATTATTTTGTCAAAAAATCCGAAACCTTTTTATATCTTAAAGGTTCAGGTGGCAATGGAAGCGTAAAGCTCTCCTATGTCACGCAAAATGCTATACGATATAAGGTGCTTCTTTTATACTAATTCCCAGAGCTAGGCGGTTCTTTCTCCTCGTTAAGAATTGTAGTCAATGCACTCACAACCACAATATCAAATAGATCCTTTAAATATACAAGAAGACAGCAATGTGCAAATTCATTTAGTCGCTCCTTTTAAAGGGAGCGACTAAAAGGAGGACTAAAAGTCTTAGGTACTGTACCGCCTTTTGAGTTTAATACTTTACACATATAGTTGTACACTGCCGCTCAACTGAATAGGTTCACGATTTCTATAAAAGTTATTGGATCATATCTTTTTAATTAATTGACCGATTGTGATGAAATATATTTTTTTTTTATAGACCATTTTATTGTTAATAATAAACAACAGTTTGCGGTCGCTAACATTAGTACAAGTAATTTTTTTTTTTTTTTTCCGTTAACATACCAAAATTTGACTGTTTATTTTGGCTCAACAGAATAGGTTCAAGAGATTCGAATAAGAAATAAAAACATAAAAAGTAATTATTCACAGTATGGTTTATTTTTAATAAAAATATATTATTTTTCGCTATAATTTGGTAATTAGTATGCCCTCCTTTTTTTAGTATAACTTCATATATATCCAATTTGCACAGATTTATAATAGTTTTCGATAACTCCAAGAGAAATCTCTGTCCAGGCGTTTTTAATGGCGTCAATTAAGGACCTGTGTCTTTAAATTGTCTCCCACCCTCATAAACTTTTCGAGACAATAGCGCCCAAACGTTTTCCATAATATTTAGGTCCAGGGAGTATGGTGCCCACTCGAGCAATCTTACGTTCTGGTCTGCAATCCACTGTTTTATTACTCTTGCAGTGTGAATGGGTGCGTTATCATGCTGGAATGTTCATGACAGCCGGTGAAACACATTGAAAAATTGTGGAAAACTCTTTTGTATTACAGTTTTGTACATTTTTGATGAAACAAACTGCAACTCACAAGTCCCATAATAGGATATGCCTCCCCACACCATTATTCCACCTGCCCAAGAGTGGTGGCGACTTAAAACACATTGTTCCTTTCGTAGGTCATGGAAGTAGTAATTATACCCGTCCGGACCGACCAGATTGCATTTTTTCTCATCGGAAAACACGACAGTGTTCCTTTCCTCCTTCCAAGACATATGATCTTGAGCAAACCGAAGGCGTGCAGCTTTACGCACATCATTAAGAGGTGTTTATTTTTTTATTTTCAACGTCCTCAAATGTTTATCACTACGAATTATGCGTTTCACAGTTGCTAGACTGGCCTTAACACCGCATGCTTCCTTGATTTTGGCAGCTGAGCGATTTGAATTGGATGCAGTTCTAATAATATGTCTTCTGGCTGTTACCGTTGTCGCGTATTTTGCACCTCCTTTCATGTTATTGCCATAGTTCGAGGTATTTTGAAGATTATTACTCATAACATTTTGACTTCGATCAAATTTTTTTTGCGATTTGACGGTGACTTAGACCAGATTCGACATATCCTTCTATTCTACCTTTTTCAAAATCACTTAGGTGAGTTCCGCGGCCCATTTTACATAATAATAGTTGCAATTACTCTAACTTGATAAACATTTAAGAATTGACGTCTTTAAATTATGGCTATCGCTCACAAATTTACTATTGAACCGATTCTGTTGAGCCAAAATAAAAAGCCAAATTTTGGAATGTTACTGGAAAACAAAAAAAAAAAATTATTTTTACTACTGTTAGAGACCGCTAACTGTTGTTTATTATAAACAGTAAAGTTTTCCGTAAAAAAAAATATATTTCATCACAATCGGCCAATTAATTAAAAAGATATGATCCAATAACTTTTATAGAAATCGTGAACCTATTCAGTTGAGCGGCAGTGTATAAGTAAACGCGATACTTCTCTTTCCCCCAACTCCCACGCAATTACAAGTATTCCTGCACGTCTCTCATCGACCACTCCATCGAAGACGACACTGGACGCCGCAAACATCTGGCATCGATCATCGGACAGACCCTTGGAGTCGAAAGGGGTCACCGAACGATGGGGGGGGAGGGTGATGAGCCTCAAAATGCCGACTCGATTCAACAAATTACCGACTGCATGAATAGTAATTGGATAAAAGTGATTACTTAAGAAAATTAATAAATTCTCAACTACAGTAGAATTTTATTGTAACAAGCAAAATATACAATATTGGATAAATAACAACATTACTTAGTTGCTAGTAATACAGGATCACAGCAAAGTATTACAGATGTAATTTAGCAGATAAGATATGATCTCTTACGATGTGATAATAATTGATCAACTTCTTTTTTAATGCTTTCTAGTGCTTAACATTTTTTTTAAATAATAAAAGTTATATTTTCACCCTGCGGTGTTTCAATACCGACCATTTTTCAACGACTTCGCGTACGTTGATTTCGTCAACCTTATCTTTCGAAGAATAAAGTAACATCAACTCATTAAAGCGATCATCGCCCATTGTTGTTCTCAGATAATAGAGAACTAATTTTAACTTGCTAAATGAGCGTTCACAAGAAGTTGGTGTAACTGGAGCGGTGAGAATGAAACAAACAAGTTTGTGCACCAAGGGAATTACATATCGCAATCTAAACACTACTTGACAAATATCCCCAAAATTCGTATATCCTGCAAATGATTCGAAAAGAATTTCCAGCTCAGCGTGCAAACATTCTGGTTCTTCATTGAAAAATCCTGGCTTTTATTGCACAATAGATTTAATTAATTTGATTGTGACATTGCTCTTCTCAAATCGAAATTGGAAAAGTTTCTGAATAGGCATGAACATTATAAAAGTTTCTTCCATATTGTCATGAATGCAACTAGAAAAAACTTGCAACACTAACCTATATTCTTTCCGATAATAAGTCATAAAATCAAAATGGACAGCTGTTTCAGGATTATCAGCTATATTATTTTTGCTACTATATTATTGGACAGATTTTTCCGATTGAATTATTAATATTTGCTCAATTGGAACTTGAATTGTAATTTTAAAGTATTGCAGTTTTCATCGACCAGTCTCTTTTGATACTGATTGTTTTTGTGAAACAGATATAGAAATGTTATATGTATGACGGTTTTTGTCCGTCGAAGATTATTTCCAGTCATGGTCGGCTCTACTCAACCTTTGATAGACGAATACCTTTACAAAATTATCAATAATATTAAAATAATAAGAGACATCGTACATTAAACTTATATATCTTTCTCCCAAAAACAATCAGTGTCTGAAGAGACTGCTCGATATAAACCACAAGAAGCTAAATATACCGTGAGACCGTGAGTCCATGTAGTAGCGATTTTTTTGTTACATGACGTTGCATCGTGTTGCTCTAGTGGTTCTCCCTGTGCTCCATAAATTAAAAGTCGATTAATATTCCGAAATCTCTGCAGAAAAAAAATCGAATTTTTCTATTTGCACGAAAGTGTGGCTGTAGACTTATAGTTGCGAGTATTACAAATCGAACAGAAAACGAGTGAACTCTAGAACCATCTAAAGATGTCTTTAGTTATTATTTAATTTAATCTTCGAGTCACCATTTTTATTTCTATTGCCTCGGGTAATTTTAAACTCCAAAAACTTAAAAAGAAATTGAGGACGTTGTATTAAAACTTCCAAGTTTTATTGAATGTAATTTACAAATTTTCAGGATTTCCAAATACATTTCAAATTACTGATTCGAATTTTAATTGCTCGAATATTAAGTGAAATATCCGAGATTTGCCGACTGCTAGATGTTTGGGGGGTGTCACCCCGTGATCCGATTTCTTAATTTATATAAATTAATATTTTTTAGCTGTTCTAAAGCAATGTGGGACATTTCTTGAGTCCCAATGAACGAATTTGTAGAACTTTTAATCCTTGGTACAATAACAACAGCAACTAGAGAATAACAACAACAAAGTGCAGCCGCCATTTTTGATTTGTTAAGCGGAAATTACAAAAATGCTTCAGCCATTTTGTTTGGACAGGTCGCAAAGCAACTGTCATGAACAGCATTAAAACTAACAAGAAGCGCCACTTCTTTTACTCCCCGAGTATGTAACACTCGCAGCTTCCAGCCCCTCACACGCTGGTGCTATGCAATTCGATATTTTTCTTTTATTGGGGTATTTCAAATGCATGCCAAACATTGACACCGTGGAATTTGTAATTGTATCACAGACATAACATAGATATAATATACTACAATATATATATATTTATACGTAAGTTGCATCCCTTTACTAAAAATACAAAAGGGTACATATAATAAGTGGCAGGCTCCATAAAGTATATATATTCTTTCGCTTTTTGGGAACTATAATAAAACAAATAAACAGGGACCAGATAAGGGTTACTTTTGCTTTAAGGGCTTGTGGTTCTCTCATCAAATATTATGAATAAAAGCGAATGTAAAGATACTTAAATTGTTTTTAACCCAGAAATCTTTCTTTTATCAAATCAGTTTCCTTCCCTTAACGGATTATAAAATTAATGAATATAAAAGACAGAATAGCATAATAGGAGCCGTTATTATTATCTGAATGATCTCAATTAAACAAAGAAGGGCTTAGCGCGCCAAGCAAGCAGCGGGCGGATCCCCTTGTATTTACAAGGACATTAAATCTTAAAGTCTTCTATACTTTAGACCATTATCCGTATTATATTTTTTATTAGTACCTATTGCAGTAAGTGATGCTTACTGAATGCCCCATTTGAGTTTTCCATCAAGGTGCAGTGTAACACAGTGGTGGGCACTTAGAAGGCACCCTTCTTTGGTTACACACACAGGCACCAAAAATTGCATCAGTAGTTTTGCCCACAGCTGTTCTAACGTATCATAAAAATCCCTAAAGACAGCTGAAATTTTTGGGGACCAGGGAACTGACGCCGATGACAGAAACTGAAGTTACACATTGGATTGCATAAAGATTGAAGAAAACGATCACGACACGTTGTTTATATTATATTATAATGATTATGGCATGAATCCAATCCATTGATGTAGGATATAAGGCTAAACAAATTTTTGTGGACGTATTTTACTAGGAAAAAGCAAATTGTCAGAGGTGACTGACAGGGTAATCGAAAAAAGAAACAAAATTGAACCGCACGCACACATAAGATAAACCTATCAGCGCTGATTTTTTTTTTTATGTTAATTTGCGAAATCAGAAAATTTTCCGTGTATTGCCCGCACATGTTATGTAAGCTCATGACAGATACCAGTCTACGCGCGATTTAAATATGCGCGGTAAAACCACTCTATCAAAAGCTTACGTGTATAAAATCAGCAAGGAGCAAACAAACACAGTTCGCTCCAAGTGAGGAACCAAGTCCAACGGTACCTCCGTCAAACTGAACCAATTATTCTAGCTTAAGCCGACATAAAAACAAAATTTTAAAAACATATGTTAAATGATTTCTTGTATTCATTTAAAAGAAGAATTTCGCACAGTTCGCTCTAATAACTAAGCAATGCGAGGAAACATTTAAGTTCATTTAAAGCAAATAAAATAAAAAAAAGGAATCAAGGACAGGCGCTCCATAGCAAGTTCACTATGACAAAAACTTTTTTGCATGAAATCAACAAAGTGCCTATAAATTTATTTCGCTCCAAGAGCTAATAATTTTAAAACGTACCACTCAAAAACAAAAACAAATTAACTAACAATAGTCACACAACAGCATTAGCACAGAAATTATAGTTAATAAAAATAAATAAATCCAAAACATTCTTACGTCTTCTATAAAAATGGCCAGCATCATCACAAGAGTTGGTGTTGCCATATCATTTCGTCTAGAAATATTCTAAGTAAACATTATATATTTTCTGTGATACTTGCATAAACTCTACAAGTATGCTGATTTCATGGTTGCGTGACTCCCAGACCTGTCCCGTGCTTAGTTAAAGATCCGTTTAGCTCGAATCATGGGTCCCTGAGAAAACTATAATCTCATCGGGTCTGCCTGCACCTTATGGAAAAAATTATATATTAGGCTTGTGCAAGGTGAAACTGCATGTAACATACAGAAGGAGACGTCAGAGAATCCCCAAAGTGACGTAAAGTAAGATGAAGGTTACTTAAGAAATCTGTGTGAGCAGCAAGATCTCAAAGATTGTGAGGAAATCAAACTATAAGATTATATGCCTTTTCTTATTTGTTGGTTGTTTACGAAGATTTCGCAATCAATTGGCATTTTTAGGTGTTAGTTTAACGTTTACATTTTTTGGAAAGAGTATTGCGCTTAGAGACCAGCAATACTCATCCCTAGGTCTGGACTTTTTTGGGTTTATAGACTATTGTGTATATAGCCAGCAGATAATCTTTGGCAATAGTTCCCCTGACTTCCTGGCTCTTCTTCTGCACCTTATGAGATCAAAACCAAATTTTGCTGTCAAATATAGCCCCAAAGTTTTAAACTTCATTGCTCGTCACAATAAGGCAACTCCTTAAGCGGTAATTTGTACCGTCTACTGCTACTACCACTACGGTTCCTCTCACCTATAAATAATAATCAAAATTTAAAGCAAGTTCCACGAGATTTTACGAATAAATTTGGAGATTATACATTCTCTGCACATTAATTCAATAAATATGTCCTTGTTCCATCATAATAATAATTTTGTCTACTGAAAAATTGGTTGCTTATGATCTCTCGGTAAATTGTAATTAAATTTTTGTGGATTACGCATAAGCAAAGGGCGAATCGAAATTTCAGGATGATACATTTCTTTTGTTGATCCGAGTCTAAAATATGTGCTGGAAAATATTAAAGTTTCTTGTTGTTTATTTTAAAGTCGACCATTATCTAGTGAACTCCTTAAAACTATCAAAATCTTTTAGCATGCCATTAATGGAGGATGGACCTCAGAAGTGCATGCTAATCCGTACAATTTGTTATCGCCATTCACTTGGGAATGGCTAGAAATGATTCTTTTGATTAACGGTTGACAAACTCCTGAGCAACTGTTCTGGGGGCTAGCCAATTGTGAGAAAGCGAAACAGGTGGCGATCCACAACGTGGCGTCTGTATTCAGAATGAGCGATTGTAATAGGCGTCTGCTCTCTAGGTTAGGGGCTGCCTATTTAAAAGTGACCTATCACTGCGAGCAGAGTTGTCAGGACTGACTTTGAGTCAGAACCCTGTTCCCTCACATATTTCTTTATAAACATTAAGAGTAAACCCGATGATTATTCATTTTCCAAGTGGTATCCGTGTTCCTGCGGCTTATCCACCTGCATGCACGACAGACTTGGAGGTTCGAACCCCATGATTTAGAAATAACAATATAACGGAAACCACAATGGCCCTATGCTCCACTTGGAGTAACAGGACATAAGAATTTTCTGCAAGATGGCTTGCAGCTTAAAATCATTCTGCTAAAAAAAACTAAATAAATCATAATTCTTGGATACCATATCAAATAATTTCGAGTAAAATTATGTTTTCTTTAGTGTTTATTTCACATACGTTTCTCGGTGTAACCCGTTTATAAAAAAAAACTTAACAAGTCCTGAATCAAGGTTTGATACCGTTATCCATCGAATTAATGAATCCTTATTTTGAATTATTTTAAATCCTTATTAATGAACGTTTCAAGAAAAATTAAATTAAATATTTAAAAAACCCCCGAACTTAAGTAATTTTCATTTAAAAAGTAAAAATAATAAAAGAAACTTAATGTTAAAGTACCTAAGAATCTATTAATAATTCTAAAAAAATACGTCGCGTTGGGGGACACGCGAGGGCAGACGTCGTTGACGGTCGTATCTTACATGCAAAATTTTTGAAAGTTTTTGAAGTATTTTCTTAATTTTGCTTTTAAGTTCATATTTGTTGCTTAATTAGACTATTTGTATTTAAATTGTTAGTTTAGGAGCGGTCCCCCAACGCGACGTATTTTTTTAGAATTATTAATAGATTCTTAGGTACTTTAACATTAAGTTTCTTTTATTATTTTTTACTTTTTAAATGAAAATTACTTAAGTTCGGGGGTTTTTTAAATTTTTAATTTAATTTTTTATTTCATACTTTTTATAGGTAGGTTTGGTTAAGTTAGACTTTAGTATATTATAATATACTTACTATAATTTAGATTCTCGTTAAGGTATAGATTACATTTAAGGTCAAGCTCGTTCGCTTTTTTTGTTTTACGCATTCTCCCCACTTTCACTCACCACAACTTTTAAACGGCTTAACCGATTTTCATCAAACATGTCTAGGAACACTTGCATATAAGTCACCTTTAATACAAAAAAAAACTAAAATGAAATAACTGCATGCGCTCGGGAGTTATGATGCCACAGACAAACAGACAGACAGACAGACACGTCAAACTTATAGCACCCCTTTTTGAGTCGGGGGAAATCGTCGATATTTTTTATTTCAGTGTGATTTCATTTGAGACCCCATCCGAGTATATTTGCAGACATTTGGTTATTCTTCCCACTTTCACTCCACACAACTTTTAAACGGCTTAACCGATTTTCATCAAACATGTCTAGGAACACTTGCATATAAGTCACCTTTAATACAAAAAAAACTAAAATGAAATCACTGCATGCGTTCGGGAGTTATGATGCCATAGACAGACAGACATTAAATGATTGGCAAGCCCATTGGCATTTCATATGGCTATACGGACATCTAATTGCATAATTTGTTGACAAGCATCATTATCGTATTTAATAGATTTGCTGTATTTTTAGCTTCAAATGGCCACAACGCGAAGAGATAGAGCAAAAATAACCTCAGATTAGAATCAGTGGCGTCGTCAGCTTCAATAGGACCAAATTTTAAGCCAATCAGACAAAGTTGATGTTATTAACCTTAAATGGCCATAACTTCTAAACGCGAAGAGATAGAGCAAAAATAACCTCAGATTAGAATCAGTGGCGTCGTCAGCTACAATAGGACCAAATTTTAAGCCAATGGGACAAAGTTGATGTTTTTCTCCCCACTTTCACTCCCCACAACTTTTAAACGGCTCAACCGATTTTCATCAAACATGTCTAACAACACTCGCACATAATTCACCTTTAATACAAAAAAAACTAAATTGAAATCACTGCATGCGTTCGGGAGCTACGATGCCATAGACAGACAGACAAACAGACAGACAAACAGACAGACACGTCAAACTTATAACACCCCTTTTTTTTGCGTCGGGGGTTAA
>JBAMAX010004783.1:0-149686 GCA_037043745.1 Chymomyza amoena | reverse complement strand
TAATCGATTAGTTAAACCGGAAATACTATTTTCAACTTTTATTATTATTATTTTTTTTACAGTATTCCTAATAGTATCAAGGTAAGCCATCGAATTTCTATAATCTTATAAAATTCTTCTATATACATATGTATATAAAAATGAAAAAATGTTCCTGTGAAGCTTATAGACTCACGAACGGCTGAACCGATTTGGCTAATTTTGGTCTTGAAATGTTCGTGGAAGTCCAGGAAAGGTTTAAGGTTGAGAAAATATAACAAAATTGCGATGAAAATACTAAAAAGGACAATTTGATTTTCCAATACATTTTATTTTTTTTAATTTAGGTTGGCATTGTGTTCATTGTCAGATTAACTAATATTTTTTAGTTAATTGTTTCTGTCGAAAATTATAAACGTTATAAATTTTATTTTATTGAGGCACACAAAATTTCATGATAATCGGCCCAGCCGATAAATTTGCATGTCATTATAGTATTTCGTGAATTCGCCACAAAAATAAATCATTGGAAGAAAATAAAGATCTATAATAATCTATACGATTTCAAGCTAAGATTTGTATAAGTTGGAAATGTGTTGAATGCAGTTTACAAATCTTTATAATTTATATCCAACGATGAGTCAAGGAAACTCAGCTTTGCAGTTTTGGAAAAGCGTAGTGCATAAATAATAAAATAATTAAATAAGAATTTTAACGAAATTAGTTTCGCCTCAGGGGTCCAAACAAACTCATCGTGTCAGCTCATCGTGTCGTCTCTGGTAAATGTTCGTTGATATAGTATGTATAGGGTACAGGTACATACGATGTACTTATATACGATTATATATGTATGTATCGTAATGTGATATATAAAAATGTATTAATGTATAAGAGTACAGGAGAATATATGAATGGACTGTGGCTGGACCTGTGTAAAAAACAAAAAAAAAAAAATAATAATCTCAAAAATAATAAACTTTTAGTTGGCTGCCTACAAACACAAGAAACAAAAAGAAGAAGAACAACAACAGGAACAACACAATAGCGCGCAAACAATTAAGTGAGAAAGAGCAAGAGCGCTCTGCTGTGCCCTGCCCTGCTCTGCTCACCAATTTTGGCACTTCCAAATGCATCCTTGAACATGGGCGTCTGTGCCGTATTGGTCGTGGCCACTCCTGGCACGGCTGTGGTTTGCTTAATAGCGTTGGTGCGTCCCCGATGCGGCGGAGGTGGTTCGCGTTTGCGACGTGGCTGCTCCACAGGCAACACACGACGACGTTTCTTGGGCAGTTTTGAGCGGGCCTGATTTTTAGGATTTATTTTTTGTTTAAAATACATTTTGGAAAGAGACGGCAAAAGATTGCTTAGCTTACCTGCGTATGGGAGTAAAACATGGAGAAATTGCTTACAATAACAGGTACGGGTAGTGCTATAGTCAAGACACCGGCCAAAGCACATAGGGCACCAACAAACATGCCTGGATACGTCTTTGGGGCTACATCTCCATAGCCGACCGTGGTCATGGTGACAATAGCCCACCAAAGACCGAGTGGTATACTCTTGAATTGGTTGTCAGGATTGTCCTGCATGAATGGTGAAGATGGGTAAAGACACATATGTATAGTAATACTTATATTTGTATAGGAGTATGTCTATTCACCTGCAACTTTTCCGCGTAGTAGGCCAAACTGGCAAAGAACACAATACCCAGCACCAGAAAAAATACGAGAAGAGTCAATTCTTTAGCCGAGGCTTTGAATGTATGAATGAGAATGCGAAGACCTGGTGAATGGCGTGTGAGCTTAAATAAACGCATGATGCGCACTATAGAAAATGCTTCCAGTAGACCCGTGTACTCGCCCATACGTTGCATCACATCCGTATAGAAACTGAGAGTGGCTGTAAAGTCAATGATGTTGACCGGTGACTTGATAAACTGCCAAAGATTAGGCGACACCTGAAAAAAGTCAGTTCAAGAAACTATCTAAAAATAAGAGCGCATCTATTTACAATAAGCCTGATGATGACCTCGATGAAAAACCAAACGTTGCACACCAGCTCCACATAGAAGAAGGCCTCATGCGGTTGTCCATAGGTCTCAATCCAACCATGTTGACGCCGACCATTGTGACCCAGCAATGTGTGATCCATGAAATCATTGAGATTACTAGCATTTTGGTCCATCAGGTCTCGTTTCAGTCGCTGACGCTGATTGCTTTTCATTGTGGCAATGGAAGTAGCCTGGGCTGCACTAAGGTTTCCACTGCTGTAGCTGGTGTAGTTTGTGACCCGAAATGTAGGACCAATGCTACCACTTGGTGGTGTTATACTGTGCTGATGATATTGGTGCTGCGGTTGCTGAGGCTGAGCAGGTTGAGGTACAGACGGACCATGACCATGTATGCTTTGGCCACTGAAGCTGTGGCTGGTGGGCAGGTCAACGCGAAAACCCGGATGGGTTTTCAGGCAGAATGATATCACAGAAACAAATATAAAGAACACCGACATGCCAGCAACGATCTATTAAACAATCAAATAGAAATCATTTTGTGATTTCCTGGAGCTAGCTCTTACCTTGGCACCCGTTGAGCTCGATGGCTCATCGAACATTGCCCAAATTTTTGGTTTTATACGCTGCCAACAGTTAAGCTCGCCATTGCTTAAAGCCTCCTCGAAACCAAATAGACGTGCTATTTGCTCCTCCGTGGGTTTCTCATTTTCAATATCTAGTTTATCTAATATGGCTAAGGTGTTCTGTGGGCGGGTCCCAGTTTTTTTTTTTTTTGTATAGGAAACCATTTTTTATTTAGTATTAACATCAATTGAAGTTTGTACTTACTTGCGTATCGCGATGTATGCTATAAGTGGACCAACAGCATGGTTCTACTTGATTGGAATCGAGTCCCCAAAATTCCAACTCTTCTTCGAATAAAGGTCCGCAGACATCAGTTGGATAATGTAACTTTCCAGTTCTATTAGAAAGAGAAATATATGTATGTACTTATATTCTATTTTTAAAAGAAATTTCTTAATACCATTATTATATTATTTTGATTAATTTTAAATTTAAGGCAGTGACGATTTTTAAACCCCATACTTAAATAGCCCGAAAACAAAACAAATCTTTAAAGGGTATCCACTTATCTTAAGCATACACAGTTAAGGGACAGACATTTTGACCAAGCTATATTGAATTTATTGGTTGTACAGGGCGTGTACATAATAGTTTATGTGCACATGGTACGATGAAGAAGGAGGTAAGGACTTCAGCATATGAGTCATAAGCCCCTACAACCCACAAGCAAGTCAAGGAAAATAAAGTAAAATTATTTGAAGTCGTCAAATATTTTACTGCATTGACGCTTAAACGAAATTGGAAAACTGAGAAATTTCTGTTCCATAGCGCACTTGCCTTTTACAACAACTACTTATTTTTCATGTGACCATAATTGTGTCATGTAAAGATTAAAAAGAGAAATAAAAATACTTTGCATAAATGAAAATTTCAAGCCGCAATGAAAACCACAATTCCCATGTCCACAATCATTCATAACGTGGAAAACTGGCTGGTCATTTGGGTTTTTATTTTTCTCTGTTCCATTCAGGACAAAAATGATTTTTAACAAAAAAAAATACAAAAAAAGTCAAACCAGACCAACAAAATCGTAAAGAAAATGTTGCATTTAATGTGAGAACAAAACGAGACAAACAAAAAGACCGTTCAACATTTATACATATATACAAATTTATACATATGTACAATGGTATGTGCTTTCATAGTTTTGCATATGTGGCCCTGTCGCATACCAACAGGGAAGGATGGATGGTAAGTCCAATGCAACAAATTTTTATTACTTTCCACGTATCTACTTATATATGTTATAGGCTTATACATAGTAACTTTTAACGAGCTCAGTTATATATTATAATTTGTAAATATTTAATACTTTTTAAATACATATTACCTTTAAATAATTGCATAACTTAAATACATACTTTAAAAAATATAGTAAAACGATCACTTGTTATAAAAAATAAAATTATTTGGAATATTTAAAATTATTATTGTTATTTTACAACAGCAAAAAATTTCAAAATCTTATCTCTTTTTCTTTTATGTTTAAAAAATGAATGAAAAAATATTTCAACCCCTTTTGTGAAAAGGTGACTACGCCAATGTCCCATGCATATGCACAAAAACTGTTGAGCAGGCAGGGATGGGGAAATGCGGCGACAAGCTGCGTTCAGGGCTATCAGCCAAAAATAAATCAAGTCCTAAGTATATAATATATGGTCAACACTGGCCAGTAGTTGATATGGCCTTATACGCTGGATCAAACAACTGTCGACAAGGTCGTCATGGTGGGGGTGGGCCAACTGCAATTTGCATGCCCGATAATAAAAACTGTTCCAGATGCTACAGAAAGAAATGAAATAAATGGATAGATGGTTGTTCAAATTGAGTTTTAGGGGTAACTAAGCTAGGCTTCTATTACATTGTCTTTTAAGCCGTATGCTCAAAATTTGTCACAGTTTTAAGCTTTGATTCTTTTCTCAAGTTCAGTTAAATAATTTTAATTATTTATTTGGGCCCTCTGCCATATAAAGCTAGATTTATGTGTGGAGTCATTAGAGTATAAAAAAGATTTTTATTTCCTTTTTCAACAAACACAAATCATCCACATACAAAGGGAGGGTATATTAGGTTTGTGAAGCCCGAAAACATGTGTAACATATAGAAATAGTCGTCAGAGACCCCCCAAAGTTAACAAAAAAAAAAACGGGTGACTACAGAAGTTGATATTTTGTCCGTCTAACTGACTCTCAGTCGGCCGTAACCCGAGAGCGGGTTGTAATGGCCATACGATGACGATAACTGACTCTCAGTCTGCATGAAAGCCTAGATCTCAGAGATAGTAAGAGCTAGAGCAAGCAAACTTTAAGACTAGATCCTTATTATTCCATATTATTTAAATTCTGTGATGTAGCTCCCATAGGGGTGTTTCGAGTACCCCGAAAAAAACAAAAATTTTAGATGAATGATTCGTTTGTTTATAAAGTTATAATAACCAAATTTGGTAGTTGGTATTTTGAGTTATGAGTCTCCCATCAAAGCACAATGGGGCCACGTAGCAAGATTTTGGTCGAAAGATCCCCAGAAGAAAGTCAACATTTGGTGAAAATTACATAAGGTATCCTGTGCAAGGAAAAATACAATTACATATTTATATATTAGTGGTGTATAAGTTGTACCTTTTAGATGTATTCCATACCTTCTTACAAATATCTTAAAATAATGAACTTTGACCAAAAAAGTGTAAAAATCCAAATATGGATTTTTGAACCTTTTTATTTTTGCAATTAAAAAGAGCATGCCAAAAAAAATTAAAGCTTTTAAAAACCAGATTGATTAGTGGGGTCGTTTTTTTGTAATTCAGGAATGCTGAAACTGTTTGGGGCTTTAACTCCAAAACCATACCCAATATTTTGGGAATGGAGAGCTCATAAGTACCTCCGTGTGAAAAATGGTCCAATTAACAGTAATCAAGATAAACTTCTTTTTATAATTTTTTTTCCAATTTTGGTGTGGATTATTACTTTTCAGAAAAATAACTTAATCCTTCACGTGAGTAAAATTTCATCACTCTAAAAAAATTATATAGCCTTGACCGATCGGTCCGGTCAAAAAAAACGAGTTTGGTGCAAAATTCGTTGTTTCGCGCGCTTACAAAGATATCATAGTCCAATTTGTTACTTGATCATTTTTTTAAAGTTATTCAACACTTAAACTTAAGAAGAAGTGATCTTCTCAAACGAAAACATGGAACACGGAAGGCTCCGATTGATAAGGCAACTATTTCCTTCACGTTATAATGAATTAATTGGCCAACGCATATATGGAATAGAAAGATGACTCAACAAACTACTGATCCAAAATATTGATATGATATGCTGCTAAATTACAGTCCTATAGTATAAATTATTCGTTAAAGTTTCCTGTTTAAGTGGTGCAAAATTAGGTCCATACAAAGTGACTATACTATAACTTGACTATAGCTATACTATTCAATATTTATTTAAGTTAAATACAAATATAAAACGAACTTTAATTTAGTTAGAATACTTTGTGATTAGTGGGCAATACAAAACCGATCGGTTTCCTATTCGAAGAGCGAGGAGTGTTTATAACAAATTAATAAAAAAAATCATAATGCAAGAAATTTTCGAAAATAATTTTAAAAAAATGGCGTACGTAAAGTCGGGCGCGGACGACTTTGGGATACCCTGTATCACTAGGTATCCTGTAACCGGTATATAAGTCCGGTATATTGCTTAGAAACATCAAACTTTGGGGTGTCTCCGACGACTCCTTCTATATGGTACATACATTTTCGCCTTGCACAAACTTAATATACCCTTTGTACCATACTGTACAGGGTATACAAATTGGAAGGAAATACCTATAGGTTTGATTAAAACGAAAAAAATAAAAAAAAAAGATTTGAATTAATGCATTTATTTTAAAACCGTCAATTTTAAAATATCATATAAAGAAGTCCTGTGCGAAAGCAGACAGCCCAACTTGTGGAGCATAAAAGGAGACAGGTACCTCTGCTGATTCTTTATCCAGACAATTAAAAATATGTTATTATCATTTTAAGTATTGTGAACAATCAAGATTTCTTTGTTTAAGCCCGATTTTAGCAAGTCCAATATAATGTTAATACGTGACAAAAAAAAAATCCTAGGCAAGTGCTAAAAACTTTCTGAAGCAAACATAATTCGATTATGCCATAGAACGCCATAAGAGTGCATTCTGTACCCCAATGCACCCCGAGCCTTGGATCGCCTGTTCATGCATCCGGGCCTTTAAAACTGTGTGATATATGCAACAGTTTGGTATGCACCTTCTTCTGCTTGGTTGCCTCCTCCAGTTAATTGAGTCGGAAACATCGTGTATGGGTCGCTTTTGTATTCCGTGGGGACTAACAAACCCTTTCAGGTCAGTCATAGCACCCGGCTGCCAGCAGCATGTTTTACAACTTTATTATTGCATTACGTAAACAACAGGCAAACGACACAAAAATTTAGGATTCATTAATTTCAAGTAACTTAAGTCCTTACAACAGATGCTTCAGTTCCCCATCCTTAAAATAATCGAGTGCGCTAATGAGGTTTTCTTTTGTTGGACCAAATTGCAAAGACTTATCCATCCTAAGCGTAATAAAGTCTGCAGCCATAAAGTTTAAATTAATGGCTGTCAGGATATTTTCATTCCAAGTCTTAAATACTAACTACAAGTATTTAACTAATATAAAAATAATAATTGAGGCAGGCTCATCTGTAGTTGTTTATACCTAATCATTATACTTAAATGATAAAATTTTTGAATTAAAAATGTTAGCAAGGACGAACTTGTGTTTGTTGAAATTAGAAAATATCGAAAATAATTTAAAAAAATTTTTTTTGTTCAGCGGGGGTCTCCAACGCAAGGCCTCAAAGAAGTCTCCTGGTACATTTGCTTGAAACTGCTAAAGTTGTTTATCTAAGACAAATAATTACATATCTATATAAGCATTGCTTGAATTACATTTTTTTCGGTCCATTACACTTTTTAAACTGCATATAGAGGACTAACCTATTGTTATTGTCATTCTCTCCGACATAGTCTTGTTAAAATTCATTATGTGATAAGTATCCAACTGCTGGATCATCCAATAATTTTGGTAATTTTAGGCCAACCAGTATAAATTTTCTAGATGTTCTTCTAGAAAATCCAGATTATACCATCCTTTTTAATCCTTTCATACTCTTTACTACTTTGCAGTTCCACCAAACATTTTTGACTATTGTGATATCTTGTCCAAATTTTTGGACATTTTTTTTTTGTTAATTTTAAATGATTGCTCTTGTATATGACCAACAAATGATTGGAAACGAGCCGGAGCTGTGTAGTGGACTGAATATATGTTATACGTGTTGTACGAATTAATGTCACCTTGATACTGGATTCTCTTTTTTACAAATGGTGATGCGTAAGTTGTCGATAACATGTTGCTTAAAAACTATCGATTAATGCAATTGACAAAGTAATGAGAAAAAATGAGTGGAATTCCATAATCGGCAGCATTCGCTCCTCAACATCTATGTCAACCAGTCTTTCAATTTTCTTGCGACGTTTTATACCTAGAGGGACTTGGAATTCAAATAACTGTCTAAGCACATATGCATATGTAATTATTTTCTGTGAAAAGTAAAAGTTGTATCGAGGATTTAACCTACCAGTATGTAAACTGACACAACCAACGAAGGTCGTTTTGTGAAAATCGAACACAAAGAATGACGATATAAATGAGGCTAGTTACGTTACTATGAATTTGAGCAATTTTACTATTAGCTATGCAGCTTTAAATGATGTTCATAAACAAACGAATTATCCATCTAAAACTATAGCTTTTTCGAGGTCCTCTGCTCCTATGGGAGTTATATAATGTAATCCCGATATCAAACAAGTAAAATAAACTTGTCTTCTAATGAATAATAAGTCATCTAATCTGAAAGTTTGGTTACTCTAGCGATTACCATCTCTGAGATATAGGTGTTCATACAGACAGACGGAAAGACATACAGACGGACGGTCGGATAGACGGGCATGGGTTTATCAACTTCTCTAGACACCCTGATTATACTTTTGGTAACTTTGGGAGGTCTCCAACGTGTAACATACATTTTCGTCTTGCACCTATTTAAAATTCCCTTTGTATCATCCGGTAAAGGGTATAAAATCAACTGCTATGTAAATTTGTGCAGTTTGGAAACAGCTGACTGCAGACAATCTTATTAGTTGCGGGAATACCATAAATATGTTTTTTAATAATTGCGCTGCTAATTGTATAAAATCATGTATACAATCTTTCAATTACGTTAAATTTAAGATCTAAAATAATAAAAAACTCTACATGTTCTTGGCTTTAATAAACGATAATTCATAATATGCATTTTTTTTTGTGAAATTAATATTCTTAATTGTATTTTTTCGGCTTTCCTTATCTTTTAAGCTATTATAAATATTATAAATAACAAATTGGAACACAAAATTTGTATTTTAATAAAAAGCCAAATTCTTATGTAAAAACGATTATTTTATATCACAAACTGGTATTATTTTTACGATTTTGAAATGGAGCACAAATCCCCTACTTTTATAAGGATCCTGAGTCATTTTTTACGCGTATTTTCTGGGAATTTGATGTAACGTATACGGACCAACATGATAAAGTTGAAGCAGAGTCGCCCATAATATTATGTAGAACTAGAGTAGTTGGTAGAACTTTCCTTTGTTCTTTATAGACTTCTGTGATTTACCCCACTTACCTGTAATAGTTAAGAATCTGTGTAAAGACTCCCGGATGTCGGTCAAAAAAATACTCATTGAGTACAGGATCATAATTGGCCAATGCTTCGGTCAGTCGAGATAATCGTGTTGCGGGAATTTTTTTGAGCGTGGCCTTGTAAGTTTCATATCTGCAAAGATTTACAAAATGACAAATAAGTTTTCACCAAATTTGCATAGAAATTAGTTGCCATATGTGTGACCAAGCTGTCCAATTTTTTAGACTATAATAACCTCACAAATTACTTAAACCATAACTATTTTTTCATGTGTGTATACTTGACCCTTTTACCGACGCCATAAAATCAAGCTAAGCAAAAAAACTGTATGAAATATGAGTCTTTGCGTTTGGGAAATGTGTCTGATAAAAAAGATAGACAAAGAGTTCCCAAAGCAAGTGAAAGCAAAACATAACCATAAGCCATTTTCATACCTTTTTTTTTGTTGCCTTATTTAGTTTTCTGCTGACCTTTTTTGCCGCAGTGTCTTTTGCTGTGAATGGAAACTTCCAAAGGACTGCCGCAAGTTAACCAAATGACCGCAGTTCTCAGGGCCAAATGTGGCCAGGAGGTGCTGCCTATTTTTGGAGATAAAAGAAAATTGTGTGCTAAGGGAATGCTTGTGTCATTTGGTACATCATTCTGCTAGATCCCATAGCGCGACATTTAAAAATTTTTAGGTGATTTTACAAGATTTAACCTTATCCAACACTGTCTGTTGAAAATTTGTAAAGAAGATAAGCAGATCACAAGATGAAAAAAATTATTTGAAAAAGAGTCGCAATATGCAAAGTACTACAAATAGGTAAAGTAAATAACTTTTGTGATGAGCGGGATGAAAAATACAGTATTTAACTTACAAAATTTTAAAAAGCCCCCCACTGCCCTTTGTTCACTTCTTCTCTTCTATTTTGTTATTTTTGTAAGACTGAGCTTTGCGTCTGAATTTTTTCTATAATTTGTTCTGTGTTTTTCAAAGCTTCATAAATTACAGAAGACTAGTTAATTTTATTACAATTCTCCTTAAGTTACTTGCGAGATTTAGTTCTATGAAGAGCTCCACAGCTGGAACTTAATCCGAATTTATATTTTCCAATTCGCCATAGTTAATAAGCAGATCATCTTGAAATGACTAAAACTATTTTAAAGTACCAGAAAAAACGTTTCTTTTTCTTCTTCTTCTTTTTCTTTAAGTACTCCCGACAGAATTTTTAGTGAATCATACAAAGCATACATACAAAATTTTTAGAATCTCTACAGAAGTTGGGCCAACAACGGAAAAGATAATTATTGTAGCAAATTCTGTTGAGAAGAACGAACGTGCTGCGTAAAATAGAAAACTTATAAAAATCAACAGGAGATCCAGATTTCTTAAATATTTTGTAAGAAGAATTACGATTTTTTTAAGGAGTGAGCAAAGTGACCATTAAATGTTAAAGTGACTTCTAAGGTCGAATAATACGTAACCTTAGCAAAGGAAAGCGGACAGAATCTCGAAATTTCGAAATACAAAGTATCAGAATCAAACATTCTATTAGAGCAATTATGAATGAAGTTTAAAATGCTCAGAAAGACGGCCGCTTAAGTCTATAGTTTATGAGTCATTACTTATGACGAAAAAAAGGTTGCTAAAAAGTGAATTAAGCATTTTTTCTATGCTCCCATGAACACACTGAATTTGAATGGTAAGGTTAAAACTCATGTTCTATAGAATAAGTAGCCCAAAGACATGGGTTCAGTGTAAAAGAAAAGATAGAATCAGGAACGCTTATTAAAAGAAGCAGTATCACGCTAATACTTAAAACTGAATTTAAATTCTTCAATATCATTTGGAGCAGATGCGTTGCATTGGGGTTCAAGGGCGTATCCAACCCTGCTTAGTTGAAAGAAGCGATAAGATTTGCTTTAGTGGTAGGAAAGCATTCATTTTGATGTCCGCAGCCCGGCAGGTTATTCAGGATTAATTTTAATCTTTGCCTTCGCATATAAAATCATATACACGACCGTTAGGACCCGCTCACTTTAGGTGCGCTATCTTGTCGCAAATCCAGCATGCATCGTAGTGTCTCCGTTTCGATACAAATCCATTTACATGATGGATAGACGCAAAATTTAGTGTCATTCAGGAGTTTATCATATGTAAGTCCAAAGTTCAAAATAAAAACGAAGGAGGACTGACGATGGATAAGCGTAGCAACAAATATGTACATACGTATGCTCAAAGCAAATGCTGAGCTTAAAATGCAGGCAAAAATTGAGAATTGAACTTAAAACTCAAAACTTTATGAGTCGCTTGGGAACAAAAATGGGTTTAAATTTTCATTTTTTTTATAGGAAATAAAAAAGCAACCGGAGCGCGGTGCAAACACGACCAATAAAATATATTTTATTCTTTATTGTTTTTATGAAAAGCTGTTTGTTTTGAGATATTAAATATTTCACGAAGCTATTAAAGACATCAGATAGTGCACCCAATGCAACAACAGCAACACAATGCAATAATTTGCATTAAAGTTTATTGAGGTTGTTTGCCTCTGGTAATTGACCATGGATAGAATGAATAAGTGGTTTTCAAGCAAACAATCCGACAAATGGCCAAGCGAAATGTTTGCAAATGCATGTCACTGAAATAGAATTAAATTCATTTGCCTTTCATTTCATTGGTTTGCCATGCGTACATAGTCTTAGCCAACACTGGCAGCATTTGTTTCGAAAATCTTTCAATACTAGAACTAAGCGGATACTCCTTGCTTTCAATATCGCGGGCGGAATAGGAAACGAATGAAAAACTGAAATACTTAATTTAAAATATTTAATGGAATATTTATGTAAACTGAAGATTGTGTGGCCATTTTGTAACTGCTATTACGAAAATATTCTTGTATTAAAAGTTTGAGTTAACATATTTTGAAAGGGAGAACTTTAAAATCACTCAAATGAAATAATAAGGAAAAAGCAACTTTGTTACATAAAATTGCACAAGGTGGGCCATCTGATGGTTTGTTTATTAAGTGCAAAATTGAGCAAATATACCAAACGCAAGTTTGAAACTTTTTTTACAGAACGACAATTTGCGTCGTTCGCTTGTACTGCTTTAAATCGTTAAACGATTCATGGCGAAAATCGAGTAGTCTTGAACTGGAAATCTTTAGATGAGCATCCACTCCAAACCAACCTATCGCTCTATGCAGAATTTAATAGAAAAATATGTATAAAATATGTATAATATAGTAAGAAAAAACTTGTGGCAAAACAATTTATTTTTTCATTTTATTACAATCTGTCCTAAAAACGATTAGTATAACATATTATATAAAATTAGCTTAACATTAACAGGAGCAGCTAGTCTACATTGAGACTAGGTATTACATGAGCACAAGTTGTATTTTTTTCCCCCCCCCCGTAAGGGTACCTTACAAAGATGTGGGGCACTGCGACCAAAATATCTTTTATACCATTCCCATAAATTGCAGCAAAAGACTTTCCGCTTTTCGCATGAATAGCAGTAGGTGTTTTGTTGGTATTGACCTATGATGGAAGGGACTAATCCGTTCCTTTCCCATGTGACAGGCTCTGTCCCATACTAGCGCTGGGCAGTCACAGAGAATATATCTGGTGGCTTCATCGTATTCGAGACAGAGTCAGCACTCTGAAGAGTCTTACAGGCCAATTTTCTGGAGGCACCCTGTCGTGCTAGATCGTCAGCGATCGTGTTACCATCCACTCGTGACTGTCCAGGTACCCAATATAGCACGATTTCGTTCCGGGAGATCAGTGGTTGGAGGTAACTAAGGCATTCTTTAACCATCCTGGAGAAGATGATCCAAGATGATAATGCCTTAATAGCAGGTTGGCAATCTGAGAAAATACAGATGCTTGCTCCCCTAGTTCCCTTGTGAAGGATCTCTACGGCATGAATCACCGTTTGAAAGACACTCGGCCAGATGCCCATTGCGGAAGAGATTCTCCAACACCTACACCCTGCTCAGTTTTGGACCAATCCGTGAACCATTGTTGCCACCGGAGGTTTCCACTGGGGCTGCCATTAGCCCAAGTCTCCCGACTTGGGAGAATTTCTTGTTACGAAATAATTCCGTAATCATAAGATGCGGGTAGATCGATACGTCAGGAAGGGAATATATAAATACTGCATGACCCGCATCACTTGATAAGAGTCCAGATGTGACTTTTGGATGAAAATGTGCAAGGACTCACACCATGATAGCTGTCGGACAGGTACGCATAGCTCCTGAGAGGGATATGGATATTAGTCTTTTAAGATTGCTGCATTTGTTAATGGCCACATTTAGGTTTTTTTTCTTCAGAATTCTTTTTTCAAAAAACATGTTTTTGAACACTGTTCTTAATTATTCGTCAATATCTCGTAAGCAAAAATTGGTACCGATGTGAAAGAAAAACGTAATAATCAAATTATATTAACGCAAGTAAAAAAATTCCCTCCATGCGTCCTCCTTGCCCACAAAGAATCAAACAGCAACAAAAATTACGATCTGTTCAAAACTGTCAAATACACAGAAAAAACCTCGCATGGCCGCCCGCCCCTAGTTTTTATAATCATGCATCATGTACGAAAAAAATTTGGGTATTATAAAAATAATTCTTTGTAATATACATTTAAAATACTTGAGAGTCCATTTAAGGACTATTTAAAAATAAAATGCGAACTCTTCGAATCCATTGTGGCTAGATTTAAGAAAATTATTATGAATAAATAAAAGATTTAGTTTGAAAAAGAGGCCCTAACGATTCATATATTTCCAGAATATATGTACTTTGAACGAATAAACCAATGTGATTATACATTTGACATTTTTTAAAGAGCCCGATTGAAAGCTTAGATATGTAAAAATGATTTTTAAATATACAATAGATTCGTCACAATAAAAATTTTTTTTGTTAAGCCGTAACGCGTTTATTGTCTGGAATTTAAATTTAATAAACATTTCTGAAGTAAAATATTGCCATTATCAATAAGAAAGCTCCATTAGTTAACAAAAAGTGCAATTAGCAATTCACACAATTTCAGTAGCAGTTATAGCCAAACAATATTTACAATTTGTGTATAAATATCAACAAACAGATATACAAATTAAAGAAGAGTATACTCTGTCGCCATTCTTAATACTTTTAAACCTTCAATAACTTCTTATTTATCTATGATTTTTTTTTCGAGCAGATAGTAAAGTGTACGCGGTCAATGCTCTATTTTTATGTACTAAAAAATAACAATTTTGACTTATGTGTCCTTATTATACTTTATAAAAAATAATTTTTTTAAAATATACATAATTTTATTTCTAAAAAAATAATACATATATACATTGTTGCACAACAATAATGTAAGTTGCTACAACATATTTAAAGGCAAAAAAAACAAAAATTTGGGTATTATAAAAACACTTTACTATCTGTTCCAAAAACCAATATGAACGAAGAGCCAAAACAAAATTTGCGCAACTTAACACGTTCGGTGTTCGGATTTTTCTTCGCACATTTGATAAATGCTCAACTCTCGCTGAACATTTTTTTAGCGGCTGTTGTTTCTACTCTGTTTTTATACTCGCTGCTTAAAATACTCATATTTTAATTTTTTGCGTATTTACTTTGTGTATCACTAAGTTGGCAGCACTGATCAAAAAAGCTTTCATCGATGTCACTTAAAGCTTTCGCGCTCGCTGACAGTAGCGGCGTCTTTTAATTTGCCGTCGACTGCTGCGCAATTATCACGCGTTTGTGTTTTGGCTGCTGTTCGCCGAAGTTACTCAAAACATTTTAATTCAAAAGTTAAAGCAATTTAAAAATAATGTTGCGTGTATTGAAAAACGGAGCACTCCTTCGTGCACATACTAAAAATTTTACAGCCGCTGTGGCAAACTACTCCAGCCAGCCTCAGCCACAAACCACACCCGATGTACTATATACCGGCGTAAGTAGGAATGCAAATTTTGCTTATATAACTGGATTTAAGTTTATTAATAATTAAAAGATAGATTTTTAGTAACTTTATCGGCCAAAAGCCAATTTGCCTTACTGGTTTGTTGCTTGCCCTTGAGAGTTTTTGACCGGCGCAGCTGTTGCTTATCACAGATTTGCTGCTGCATGCATGTACATACATACATATATGTATGCATGTATGCACATATGTATTTTTCTTATATACACACATAGATACGTATATAAATCAGTGCAACTTGTAACGCCTATAGAAAAAAAAGAAGAAAAAGTAAAACTACGTGACAAAACTACCGATCTGCGTTCTTGTCGTGTATTATATTATCAGGGATCGTATCGATTAAGAAGTTAGCAACCTACGCCAGAAAAAAAACTTAGCAAAACCAAACAGCCAACGCTCCGAATGTAGCGTATTAAAACGACAACAGAGACCGGAAAAAAACCAAAATACTTAAGAGGCAAACACATGGTAGAATTCTACCATGGGCAAACACTTTCAACGAACACGCGACCGTTTGTTGTTTTTGTTACGATGTTTGTATTTGTTGTTGTCTCAAATCAAGCTAGTCATGCCGACAGAGCATTTTGGGATCTTGCCCAATTTAATTTTATTATGAAATTGAGCGCAAAACAAACATTTTATTGACTTGTATAAATTTTATTAGAATTGTGTATCAATTAGTTTACATTAATATATGTACATACATACTTACAGTAAAATATGAACTTTTGGTAACCTTTAAAAGGTATATTAAGTTTGTTTGCCACTTTCATAAAGCTGTAACTCGTTTTTTTTCGACGTTTCTTATCTGTAACTTTGGAAAATGTTTATAAACATCAACGTTTCATAAACGCTACCAAAATGTAGAATTTTATTTTAGAATTTAGTGCACTCTTCAAAAAAATAAAATATATGTATTTATTTTTCGCTTATTAGTCAACGGCATCATTAATCCATATTTTTGTCCAATGTAATAATCGGTAGATTATAAACGAATATATAGTACAATGAATTTTTTTTTCCAAAGTCATTTCTATTCAATAAATTCTATTTGCAATAAATTTCACGGAATTACGAAATTAAACTGTTTCTTGGCGGTTAGACATCTTTAGATACTGCTCGCTATTCGCTAGACTGTATACAATCGGACATCCTCATGTTAATGTTATTTTGAATTCTCCCGATAATCCGGTCATGTAAAACGTGTTCTCCAAACGTGTTCTCACGTCACTTATATTTATGTGCAAGTCATTCGGAAATTATTTGAAACTATCGGGAACAGTTTATGTATCTGTATGTAGTTTAAACACTAAGCATAAAGCATACGTAACATTTTATTATCAACAATTTGCTCACATCTGGCAGTCGTAGACTTTTTCGAGACAGTCACCAGACATTTTACACTCAGCAATTTTAACGATAGGTTAATCAACCTAATTATACAAGTATGAGGAAATCGAACTTTTTTCTATAGCATACATTTACATAAACATAACATGTTTAATAAAGTTACCTATTTAAATACTAATCAGCTGTTTCTGTTGTACACTGAAAAACATTTAAGTTATTTTAGCCTTGATTACTTATCATATACCCAAATGTAGTATATTTATGTACATATCAATGTATGGTTATCTTATAACTAGTATAGTTTTTTAATTAAAAATAACTTATAACTAATAAATCGTTTATAGTTGTTCATAAACAATGAATGGCACAAAAGTAAAACTGGAAAAACTTTTGCTACTATCAACCCAACAACAGAGCAGCCCATAGCCGAGATACAAGCAGCTGGCAAGGAGGACATTGATCTTGCAGTAAAGGCAGCACGACAAGCATTTAAGTAAGTAAAAATCGAACAGTACAAATTGAAGGATAAAAATGATTTAATCTGCGGCTTAATCAAATTAAAGACAAAGACACATCTACAGAAAATTTCACATTTACTTTAAATTTAAAAAAAAATCACCTCTTTGACTACGCTTCTTCTAGCAACCTATGCGACCGAACTTAGTTGTGATTGAAAATGAAAAGGCACTGAATTCTTGAAACACTTTGTTACATACTCATGTTTTATGTGAAGCAAAGTTTAAAATTAACAATTAATTAATTAAACCAATGTTATTTCACAGACTTGGCTCACCATGGCGTCGCATGGATGCTTCTGACCGCGGTCGCTTGCTCTATAAACTAGCTGATCTACTAGAACGCGATCAAAATTACCTGGCCGTAAGTAGAATTTTATCAAAAAATAATAATTTTATTATCATTTGCTTATATTGATTATAGAGCCTGGAAACTCTGGACAATGGAAAGCCCTACAGCATGTCGTACAATGTGGACCTGGTATCTGCCATCAAGAACCTGCGGTATTTTGCTGGTTGGGCCGACAAAAATCATGGAAAGACAATACCCATGGATGGTGAATTTTTTACACACACACGTCATGAACCTGTAGGGGTCTGTGGTCAAATCATACCTTGGAATTTTCCTGTTCTAATGATGGCCTGGAAATTGGGGCCTGCACTTGCAACTGGTAACACAATTGTGCTTAAGCCAGCCGAGCAGACGAGCTTGACTGCTTTGTACATCGCTCAGCTTGTAAAGGAAGCGGGCTTCCCAGAGGGAGTAGTAAATGTGGTTCCCGGGTTTGGAGATGCAGGTGCCGCACTATCAAATCACACTGATGTAGATAAAGTTGCTTTTACGGGTTCCACCGAGGTTGGAAAGCTTATTCAGTTGGCCTCTGGAAATACCAATCTGAAACGTGTGACTCTTGAGCTCGGTGGCAAGTCACCTAATATTATCCTAGCCGATTCGGACCTGGACTATGCAGTGGAGACTGCGCACTTTGGTCTTTTCTTTAACATGGGTCAATGCTGCTGTGCCGGTTCGCGTACATTTGTAGAGGACACTATATACGATGAGTTCGTAGAGCGCAGCGCTGAGCGTGCAAAGAAGCGCACTGTAGGCGATCCTTTTGATTTGACAACTGAGCAGGGACCTCAGGTGGACAAAGAACAAATGGACAAAATTTTGGGCATTATAAAAACTGGCGAAAAGCAGGGAGCCAAGCTAGTGGCCGGTGGCAGTCGTCCCGAGGGCCTTAAAGGCTACTTTGTACAACCGACAGTGTTTGCGAATGTCAAAGATGACATGACAATTGCTCGTGAAGAAATCTTTGGCCCAGTACAACAGTTGATTCGCTTTAAGAAATTAGATGAAGTCATCGAACGTGCCAACAACTCAGACTATGGACTGGCTGCCGCTGTATTTACCAAGGACATAGATAAAGCCAATTACATTGTAAACGGACTGCGTGCCGGCACAGTGTGGGTGAACACTTATAATGCCCTGGCAGCACAGGCACCATTTGGTGGCTACAAAATGTCCGGCCACGGACGAGAAAATGGAGAATATGCATTGTCAAACTACACAGAGGTTAAAAGTGTTATAACCAAGGTTGTTCAGAAAAACTCTTAAGATAGCAGCTGTTGAAAAGACTTTATTTTTTAAAGAAAATTAACTTGCCTTTCTTGGCTACTTGGGATAAGCCAAACGTTGTCCACAGTTATATAACTGCAAGTCTATGTCTATACATTATTAGTTTAAACATTTTCAAATAAATACCAAAAAAAAACTTTTTGTATGTAGTATGTGAAGAATCCAACCGAACCCTTTAAAAAGGGGTCACAGACAACGAAAGGCGTTTTATCGAAAATCCTTTTAAACGGTTGTTGCTAATACCAACAAATTAAAATAAAAAAGTTTATGTTTCGAAAGTTAAAAATTTAAAATAAAAATTACTTTTCTTGGACTCAATATTCCGACAAATATTAGCTGCCAAGTGAAATTTATGTTTTATGCTGTTTTGTGCTGAATGTAATATTTCAAGGTAGTGAATAATCGATGAAAAAGTAAATATATAAATAAATACTTAAAAACAAAATTCTAAACGGATGCATGCTGGAAAAACAGTAGATTGATTATGTTTGCTTAAGCAAGCGTAGGGAGCATGAAAAAATTAATAATAAAAAATAAAAACAAAATGAATTTTTATACAATTGAACTAAGTTTATATGTATTTCCATTTATTGGACAAAATTTTGTTTTATGGATTTGCCAAAGGACTTTGCCACTAACAGCCAATTCACTACACAAACAACTGCATTCCATTTATGTAAACTGTGCAGAAAAAGAAAACACTGTCCTCTGCAGAAAATTGTCCATTGTAGTTCTGGGACTGGACAGCTGAGCATGTCAAGTGCTTTGCGGTTGCTGCAAATCTAAGTATTTGTTTTTATGCTGCTATTGTCAAGGGTATGCTTATTTATATATAAAACTATAATTACATTTCAAACAAAGGAGCATCAAAGTTTTTAGCCCATGGTTCGATTTAAAATGAGCAAGATAAAAATAAAACGGAAATGTTTTTGAACTTTGTATAGTTGATAATAAATTATCAAGTACGAAATTAATTTCATCATTTGCTTTGCAGAAACTATTCCAAACTAAAATGGCTGTTAAAACAATTTTAAAACGCTCATTCATTAATCTTGAAATTCTACAACTTTGAAACTTTTAGAATCTTTAATGTCGAATTTTAGCAAAACATAACTTAGAGTGAACCAAAATTTAACAATAGGGAACAAAGCGTAATACTTTTTTGCACCCCGGAATCGATTCAGCGACCAAAAAAAGGTCGATCCAAAGGCCAGTTTTATCTATGCGCCTGTGCCTAATGTTGTATATGACAATCGTTTAATTTTTGTTAAAGCATTAATTTTTAATTCTTTTTTTGATATATTGAGTAAAAAATAACTTTTACCCAAAATTTAAATATATCGAAATATTTTACCTACGATTCTTATATACACATTCTCCAGTCATGCCAAATTACTTGCAACATCATAGGTAAAAAATAAAAAATATTATATTAAAAAAAAACTACATTTATTTCACTGTATTTGTCAAAAGAACTAGTGGGTATAATAGTGTTAGATGATTATATGGAGATATGGTAATTTTTCTTTTAGAATAGTTTTATACAATTGTATTAAAATAAGGAACGTCTAAATACAGACACCAATTTATCATACTTGATATTGTTTGTTTGGTTTTGTTTTCCAAATGTCGAGTTTGAGCAAGGAAATACTAATGATTGTAATGAGAGCTCAGATCTGTCAAATTTTATTTTATATCTTGTATTTCTTGGTTTAATTGCAGGATATTCAAAAATTGTTCTTTCTCAAGATTTTCAGACTGCCTTTATTTTTTTTATAGGTTCTTTTCTGAGTTCTGCACAAGTTTCGCAGAATAAAAGTGTGCTAGGGGGCTGAGCGAGAACTGAACATGTATAAATGATATTTTTGAACATTTTGACATGTTGCAGCTATCCACGCTTAGTCGCCATTGAAAAATGAAGGAATTTGGAAAAGATTAATTTCGAATAAAAAGGTTGTCATTGAAAAAGTTTCCCATTTGGAATGTATGAAACAAATGGAAAAGCGTTAGACTAAGTTTATTCACCTAAAAAAGGCTATTTTGAAAAATGAAAAGTTTTTTGGTGAAAATCGTATCTTTTGTTCGAATAGAAAGAAAAGGAAGTTACAAGTGGCGATATAATTTTAGGAAATTTAAACGTGAAGTGGAAATCAAACGTTAAGTAGACCACACAAAAAAATAAAATTGGCAAAAAATATCAATCCAAAATATAAACATTACGATTTGAACATTCGATAGATAAAATCTGATTGAATTTTAATATTAATTTAATTTTGCAATCGCCCTGAGAATTTACATATGCAAGCAAAAATAATGTAATTTTTTTTCACTCTCAAGGGATTTTGTATTTTGAATGTAAATAATTTTTTTCTAGATCACTAATATAATTATTTATATTATTTTGTGAACATGCCAGCTTCAGCTATCAGAGTATCTTTAAGTCGGGACTTTACGAATATATTGATACTGCTGTTGTTTCTAATAGCGTCTTTGAGCTGGCGATGCCAGTGCTAGGCAAATGCACCAGTGCTACTGCGGGGAATCGAACCACCGACCTTCGGTTTTAGAGGCGAGTACGCTACCACTTGAGCCACCGACGGCCACTAATCTAATCAAAATGCTTTAGGTGATTTCTAGGAGTTCATACAGACAGACATGAGTTATCTAGGGACATTGATCGCACTTTAGCTCAATTTTGAGGTCACCGATGTCTTCTTCGGTATGCTGCATACATTTGAATGAAAATTGAATCAATTTAATAAGCGATCCAACTGTCAAAAAAAAAATTGATCTTTAAAAATATCAATGCTCTTGCTCATAACCAAAATATTACAATAAATGCGCATTTTATGACGAAACAGATACAATGTAAGTATTTGGAACCCTCTTTAATAGATAAAGGATTTGAAATCCTATGCTAGAACTGCATATTAAATATTATATCGATGCATTACAAGTTGTTTATTAACCAAATTGGGTCAACATTTTAGGAACTTGTGAAAAGTTCGTTGATATAACAAACGCATTTTAGCCAATATACAAGTTTTGACGTTTCCATTACTGTGTCTAACATACATATTGATTTTTCGGCATCATCGCTAATCGCGTAAAAGTGCGCAAAAATTCTGCCCATCGTTCTTGTTGTGGGCTGTCTGTGTTGTGGGGCCCTAGTCCTATTGACTGCTGCAGTCAATAAGCACCGCGAGCTTCGTCTGTGGCGGTATGGACGACTTCTTGTTGCCCCTTCAAATTGAAACGCATCGATGCATCATATTGCGAAAACTTTTATCATTGTGGTTGTTATTGTTGTTCCATTCGATGCTTTAGCTGCTGCTCCAGCGACACTACAGCCGTGTTTACACATGTCGTAAAAGCAAGCGCCATTTTGTAAATGTACGCGACGGAGTGCACAAAAGTGGAAATGCATTGTATATATATATGTTCGAGGGCAGTCTGAACAGTAATCAGACTGGCTGGGAGCCCATGTTAGCAAGCATTTCCAATACAATACCAAAGTTACAAAGGTATAATAAATTTAGCAAACTGTATAACGGACAGAAGTAACCCGCAAGCAGGTGAAGCAAGGTGAAGTAAGCGGTTTATACACAGAATTTAAATCAAGATATTAGCAGAACCATACTATATGTATATTGGTATGTAGACTTAAGTAGAATAAATAATGAAATAATTTTTTACTTGTATGGATTACCAGCTGCCAGTACCCTCCATACAAGTTTTTTATTATCCACACCGACACTACTGTAGGATTCTAAAAATCTTAGAAAATAAGAGTGAAAGTAAGATGCTAGTAGCGATATCCCAAATGGAATATATAAGATCTCACAATAATTAGAGTTTATAAGATGATTTCTATCGGGTGAAAATTTACTACATATATGGTATTGGACGATAAATGAGCGACGCGTCGCGACAGGATAGCTAATATTGCAGATATCCCTGTGGAAAATATATTTCATCAATATTTGTGTAAATTTTTCAAGAGAATGTTATCCGATATTTAATTGGGTGGAGTTTTCGTAAATGTTGATAAAACTTGCATTTACAAAACATTCCAAAGTCCTAGAAATACTCGAAGCTATGGATTTTGAATGAACTGTTACTTTAAAAGATTTATATGGCTAATAAAAACTGGTTCTCCTTTCAACTTATTCTCCCGATTTGGACCCCAATGAAATGTCGTTTAAATTAAATGGATCTAAAATAGGGGAACCTATTTTGCTACCTGGACTATTTAACAACTTACCCTCGTATACATCAGTGTACACACATGAACAGAACTCTTTAAAACCGGCAACAGTAATCGTAAAAGCCTTTTCAAGAGCATTTTACCCGCCTTGTGGCACAAAGGCAGAGGCAGTTGCTGATGATGATGTCGACTATGATGATGATGATGATGAGGAACATACTAAGCTTTTGCTTTCAATGCCTCTGGCTATTAACATGTGCAAATATTTAAACAAGCAGCCATTGCAGCAGATGCCTTAAATATCTAAACAACAACAAGTCAACAAAGTAACCATCTCGTATATATGTATGTATGTAAGTGTATATGGGAGACGTGATAACTATGAGTGGGTCTGTTTTAGATACAGCTAAAAAACTAGACACAGATTCAGAAACTAGGTGCACCTGGACTAACTTTTTTGTTCGTTTTCGTTTTTGCGTTTTACGAATTGATACCAACATAATTATAGTAATATTATGTTATTATTTAATAAGTTACAAAGTCTGGATTTAAATACGCAGCTAAATTAATTCTTATCTTAGCTATTGGGCATTGTGCCTTTACCGAAAGCCAGGGATAGGTATTATAAATTTACCATATTCATATGTTTGTATATCTTACCATAATATTATTCATTTTTTTTCTTTTAAAATAACATAATAATAAATATGTAAATTTAAAGGAACATACTAGGCAAAAAAAAAAAAATTAATTGACCATTATTCTTTGTTAAAAATTCTTTTAGATAAAATGTGACTACACGACATTTTATGTTAAAGTACATTGATTCTAATTGTAAAAACCCTCTCGAACATAATCTTACAAAACGAAATACTCATTAGGGGCTGCCGCATTCGAAAGGAAAACAAACCTTTTTAATTAACTTGTACGAAAGTGCGAATAAAAAATGCGCAAAATACAACAACAAGTAAAATGCGTTTGTACGCCATTTTGGTACGCCATTTTTATTTGCCTTTCAAGTAACGGGCGTTGCATGCCTCACGTTTCAACGCCATTTTATGTTTTTTTTGCAAAATGTTTTCGGTGTTGCTTTTGTTGCTATTGTTGTTGCTGCCGCAACTGAGTTTTGCTTTTCTTTACAAATTGTGTTTCAACGTTTTTGCGCTTCATTAAAATTGCTGTTAAAATAAACACACATGCACACACACACACACGCACATAGATACACATAGCCACATACTAATATACACGCAAGTTAGAAATACATATATCTACAAAGCGAGGGTAGGCTAAAATATAATACAATCAAAATTGTAAGCATACTCACTAAAATAAGTAAAATTTAAAAGAGATTAATCGATTTATGTAACGTATCAACCTTAATAAAAAAGAATAAGATCAAGGCAAAAACAGTTAGGAGATTGTTTGTAGAGATTCTGCAACATTGATATTAGCAATTAAATATTGGATAACGATCAAACAACTGGTTGATGATCAAGAGGATCCCAGTAATAATTGAGGAAATTGGCGAGTGAAGGCGCACCGAGTTGAAGGCACTTATCTATCTGACAACCCATTTAACAGCTAATTGCTCCTTGTTGAGTTTGGCTTGTCAGTTCCTTATTCATAGGGATTATACCAGAGCAACTCTTGCAAATTATAGAAATTTGTATCAACACAATGGTTCTGTTCGTCAAACTTATTAAACATTTTGTTCTATGATGGAGCCTATTTTTGGTTGAATGGCCACGGGAATAAAACGAATTGTCTCATTTGAAGTGAGGATAATCCTCAAGCTTTTGACGAAGCACCATGACATCCACAGAATATCACTGTAACTTGGCTACCTCAATAAACCAGAAACAATTGAATACCAGGAAATGAACATTCGAATAGTTACGAGTGGAGTTACGATATCTTTATAAAAGAACAAATTATACATCTAAAACTTTTTGAGCTTTTTAAAAACAACCCAATGGGAGCAGTAAAAATGATCCCGATATCAAAAAATAAAATATATTTGTCTCCTATGGAATAATAATAATTCCCTGACTGACCCCTTGCAGGGGCATGGGGATCTCAGTTAATAGCCGAATCCGAACGGCGGTGTCTTTAATTAATTGAGACTTTCTATGGCAAATAGCGTCTTTGAGCTAGCGATGCCAGTGGTAGGCAAAACCACAGGTGCTACTGCGGGGAATAAAACCACAGAGCTTCGGCTTTAGAGGCGAGTGCGCTACCACTTACGCTACCGTTAAATAATAAGGGATCTAATTTGAAAGTTAGCATCTCTGAGATCTAGGCGTTCATACGGACATGGGTACATCGACTTCTCTAGTCACCCTGATAATATTTTACTTTTTTCTTCCAAAGTTGGGAAAGTTTTCAAAATATAGTGGTTCAGGTAAACGGAAGTATTGAAAAAATATAAAAGATACGAAGTTTTTCTATTTTAAGTTTAAATTTAATGTACCTTTTTATAGAAACCAAGAAAATAGAGATTGGCTGCGAAGTTTTTTTAATGCATAAACCAATCTTAAGCCCAAACTTTAATTGAACAAATTTATAGTTTTTTTATGTTTAAAATATACTCCATTTTGAGCAGCTGTAGCAACTAAACTATTTATTTGATTTTAATAAAATTTGTATTTTCTGAACCCCTGGAATATTCTAAATCCGACGCATATATTACATTTACAAAATGATTTCATCGCAAAATCGATTTTTGCCATTTCGCTGTACAACGTCTTCTTCTGTAAGTTACATACATTTCGCCTTGCACAAACTTAATATACCCTTTGTAGCATATGGTACACTGTACAAAAATACCCTTTATATGGATATAAGAAAACTTTCTGTGATCATCTCATTTCAAATGAGTGTTTGACGATTTTTGCCACCAAGTTACAGTATTTGAGGAAAAGCCCCGCTGCCTTATAGTCTTATAGGAATATTTAGAAAACATTTTTTTATTCAGAAAAATAATAAATATTATGTACATTGCTATACCGATTACGTCTCAGACTGCCCTCCTATGCCGTGGATGCTACAACATGGTTTTGTACACAACCACAATGTGCCAATGTGAGTGTGTGGGTGTGTAGTAATGTGCCGGCACGATAGCGCCTGTAAGCATGCAGCAAAAAATATAGGCACCACTTTTTCCCTTTTTCGTATACTGGCACACGTTTCATTTCATTTCATCTCGGTTTTCTGTTATTTATTTTATAGCCCTTTTTTTCGCGCGCAGTAAATTCGAAAAAATGTTTTTAAATTTTGGCATCATCAGTGAACAAAGTTAAAGACCTTACTGCCCCAACTCTAGGCTTTAACCACATCTGTAATCCCCCGTCGGTTACTCCTTCAAAAGTTTCCCGCTGCAGTTTCAGCAAGTTTAAACAGCTCAAATCGAACCAAACGCCTGACTTGGCCTAACTGAGTGACAACAAAGTAGCAAATACGCAACGGAAATTTGCTGCGAACTGGTAGTATATTAAAAGCCAAAAAGTTAATGAAGCGTTACCAACAAAAAACAATAAAAAGCAAAAGGAAAAGGAAAACAAGGCCAACAACAGACAGAACAGACATAAAAGATGGCAAAGACAGAGAAGCGGCACAGAGAGAGAAAGAGAGAGAGAGAGAGACCACAATAAAGCAGCCGAAAGCAAACATAAAACAGCAAAAGAGCAGGAAATTTATTTATTACTTAGCTATTTCCGCCTACGGTTTGCAACTGAAGTTAAATGCGTGGCTGATTTTTCGAAGACAAATAAAAACAATGGTCACATCGTCAACATCATCAGCAGCGGCAACAATCTTAAGTTCCACTTAAGCATTTTATATTTTTACTTTTATTTTTAAATTTTCATTTTTTGTTATTCCTTTCAACAATGCCACACGCAGCTGTTGATTTTAAATTGTTCTGTGGTTTTGCCATCTCCATCTCCATTTCTGCTCTTGTTTTTTTTATCTTGTTGGGGTTCTTGCTCCCAATGTAGTATATATGTAAGTCATGCTCATCAGTCATGGTGCCGTTCTGTCCTTTTTTTTGTCTTTCTTTGAGAATTGTCTTTTAGCCTGCTTTATGCAATTGTTTCTGCTACTTGGCTCTAAGCGGTTGCTTTCAGCCTGTGCTGAATCCTTGTCAGCAGTTTCTTTCATTTCAAACCGCTTATTTCTTCTATTTTGTATACCCTGACCCCAAAGAGTACGAGGGTATATTAAGTTGTGTAACACCTAGGATAAACGTGAGACCAAGCAACCTTCATGGTGATTATAATGACGTTTGGTGTTAATGGAAAGATTATATTTCTCTCATTCTACCCGCTTAAACATTATCTTTTTTTTTAAGGATATAAGCGGTCGTTTCAAAGTAAAGAAAAAACTTGTTCTAGTTAGGCTTAGATATCCAATACAAAGGATACTTATGTCTATGCAATTCGAAAAAATTTACCTTAAGTGTGATGTCCGTCTGTCCGACTGTATGAACCATTATGTAAATTTGATCAAAATCGGTTAGTAATGCCAGAAATTGAGAATTGCTTTAATGAAAGCTTTCATGTAAACAACTCATTTAAATTTGTCAAAGACAAAATAAATAAAGAAATCATGAAAACAATATTCTAAGTATCAAACTATTTTGTCAATAGCTACATGTTGGACATATTTATTCATATTTTTGATCCTTAGAAGTATCCGGTCATCTTTTCAATCAATATATGTAATGATTCCGTTCTCTAGGAACGTCAAAATCGGTTTTGTATTAGTTGGTTACAATTAACTCACTCGTCTATTCAATTCATCCTGTTCCGGCAACTGAGAGGGCCACTCCATATACATAAATGAAAACTAATTAACTTCTTGTAGGTAAGACATACGTGCTCGACAAAATCCAAATCAAAAATAATGCAAGTGAGCCTTAATTTTTTTCCGATAGTGTAGCTTTGAACCAAGCGGAAATCGGCTATACAAGCATTGCCACAAAATCTAAAACGTGTCTCAACCTTCAAATACAAACGTTCAACTTACCGAACTCCTTCAACACAAAAACAAATACAAAATCTAACACTCTTTACTCTTTTTTTCAATAGTTGCGTCTGCGCTGCTACTGCGCTGCCAGTTTTATTTATTGACTGTTAAACTTTTCATTAGCCATTTTGTTTAATTCGCACACAATAGGAAAAGATTGGAAGCCAAGGGAAAATCAGAGCCAGATGTGTAGCAAAGTGCCTACAAAAGGCAAAGTTAAAGGCAAAGCCAAAGGCATAGGCAATGGGTAAGGAAGACGCGGCATAAAGAAGAAAATGACGGTGATGCCGGAAAGCCACAACTACACTAAGTATAATGGAGTATTTGTGCTGAGAGCAAACACAGGAACAACATCAAGAGCACAAGGAACATCAGCTCCATCTTTATGTCCTGTATATGTATCTGTGTGTGTTGGTGTGCGTGTACGTGAGTATGTGTGTCCTGATGTATGTAGAAGATACTATCAGTGCGCAATTGTCTGCGTTGATGAGCTCTGGCGCTATGGGTATCCTCAGAGCTGATTCCCTTCATTCGGCTCCATTTTCTGTTACGTTACCAGCTTACGCATGTGTCGCATATTTCTCATTTCTCGCATGCCTCTGATCCCCTCTGGATCCCATCCCATGTTCCACTGTTTTTTATGACAAAATGCGCCTTGTAATAACAATGATAAGTATCACGCACCAACAAAGAAAGAAAAAAAAACACATTCTCGTATAAAGAGGAAAAAATTGAAAATTGTATTATGTATTATGGTTAAGTGAAAGTTTGTAAATAAAAGGCTCAAATCGGACCACATGTCGACAAATTTAATAAAATCCTATTTGACGGTTTGCAGCTAGTCCTCTTTCATAAACACATAAACTTTCTTCAAAGTGTTTATCATTATTATTACTATTTGGGTATGACAATAATTCTGTGTGACTTCATATACATACTCATTAGGCATCATGATAATTAGCATTATTAGGTGTTGTGTATTACACATTTTAACTGCTTAAATCACTTGGTTTCTTATTTTTCCTTTAACACATTCTTATAACTACATTTTTAAGGAGATCTGGCAACGATGTCAATTAGCACCTTTTAGATAGTATTAAAATGCCAGCAGACATCTAACAAAAGGTATTTTGTATTATGCAGCCAAACAAAAACAAATGAATTACACTATGCATCAGGTCAGGTCAGGATGCTTCAAGTTTTGTATGATTCATAGTGTTAAATTATTTTAAAAGTTTAACACTGCTCACCAGTGTTTTCATTATAAGGACAAAAATATTTGGAAAAGCGGGATGAAAAAAAAAACTAATCCACATCTCTAGCCCGATGTGTAAGCTTTTTAAAAGTATTTTTGTTTATATTTTTATATTAAGCCGTTTAATTATTAGATGTAATTGCTGGCTACAAAAATGTAGGATGTAGTCTAGATAAAAATTAAATTAAGGGAAAATAATGTAATAAGTGATTACCCCACCCTTAGTAGATTCCGTGCAAAAATAATCGAACATAACTTAGTTTGGCAAATTCCTTTTTTCTACGAACTAACGCTGTGACTATCGAACAAGAAGTTAATAAATAAACTAGCTATGAGAAAACAATAGAACACTAGCCAAACTTGTACTATCTACCTATAAAATCAACACTAAATGGTTTTTTTTTTAGAGTTTCTTAAATTGTAATAAAACAAAGAAATATATTTTCAATATCAATGAAACGGGCTTTATTGGATAGAAAAATTTCGGACACTACTGGTTACATATGACTTCGGCCATCTGGTCGCCAGGGCTGGCTTTGTACGCACAAAGCGCAATCTGGAACACCAAGCTTCACAACATTTTCGTTGTTGGTTTCTAGATGTGCAATTGTTTCTGGTTGTCAACGTAGACAAGTGACTTTACATAACCCCACAAAGAAAATAGCCCAAACACACGATCTTGGTGGCCAATTAATTGGACCATTACGTGAAAATATTCTTTTTTGTTTAATTTTAACAATTTGCAATCGTGTAAGTCAAACCTAATGCTTTATAATGAAAGGTCAAACCAAACTTAACAAATAGCAACTATCAGCTGTTAAATGGATTGCCAGATAAAGCAGTATTGCCAACTCAAATTTTTGAACCTCCAATAAAAAACACTGTATTAACCCTAAAAGCTTTTTTTATATATTATTTAAATAAATAATTCCCTGTTAGACCCCTTGTAGGAGGGGCGTAGGGGGTTTCTTTTAATAACTTGTTCGAACAGAACAGAGACCTACAGTTTATAGCCGGATCCGAACGGCGGTGTCTTTAATTAATTGAGACTTTCATGGCAAATAGCGTCTTTGAGCTAGCGATGCCAGTGCTAGGCAAATGCACAGGTGCTAGTGCGGGGAATCGAACCACCGAGCTTTGGTTTTAGAGGCGAGTACGCTACCACTTACGCCACCAACGGCCACACATATATTATATATTTATATATTATTTGCAATAAATAAAACGTGTCCTTTGCAAACTTTTCTTCTCAAATTACAGCTTTTTCCATATACTAGATGGGAACTCAATATTTAAAAGTGTCAATTCGTTATAATTTTGAATTTGATATAAATATTTGAACTTTCTGCATGATCTTATAAAACTACGCTTATTAAGTCAAAAACACACTCCGTATTTTTGAAACTTAAGTAACTTCATAATTTTCCGAAATGAAATACTATTATTCAAAGCCCAATCACAATGAATGGTCTAAAATATCCAAAAATAGTACAAATGGACTCATAATATTGTAAAAATTAAAGAAAATACCTTTAATGCGCCCACAAAAACAAATGAAGATCGCTTGTCTGATTATTTTTTTTTCCTAGAAACCTTTTGGGTTTCATATGAGTGAAATATAATAATAAAAAATGAATCCGAAAAAAAACCTTTCTTACTCGTTTCGACTAAACACAATATATGTATATACGCTGTTCTAATCATCCAAGATCACCAACGATAGTGCTAGAGAGAAAATCTTCCCTCTCGTAACACGGTACATAGCATGATTGAATTGGTTGCGATTACAGAGCTTTGGCCGTCGCGAAGACAATACTCGTTCCTTGGGCTTAACATACATCGAAAGTGTCGAAACAATACAATATGGCCATCCTTAGATAAACTCGTAGTTCCAAATACATATCCTTCCTTTAACAATGCTTCCTTTTGCACTTTTGCAACTGTGCTCTCTAAGATCCATATACAATGATTGTGGCATAATTTTATTATGAATTTATTACTAATCCATGCTTAACGATTCCTATCGACCTTTGTACAATATTTTGGGACATGTTTGTACGTTCCCTTAAACTGAAACCTTAAACATAGCTGCTTTGCTGCTGCCAATTACAAATCTCAAATTTTAAGGCTAAGCACGTAGAGAGCATTCTACAAAATTAGCTAAAATTTGATTGAATTTTGTATTAAGTCTTACGGCAAGCAGGACAGCTATATCCCATACCTGATAGAGTCGTATTAAAGCAAACATTTTCACACAATGCTCTGGAATCTTTAACTAATAGGAACAACTTAAAGCAAAATTCACTCACAATACAACTAGCTCCTTCTTGGTACTTGTATAGTATAAACTTCCTATGTTCCTTCTCTTGTATTTGAAAGAATATATAGTACGTATAAGTATGTATGAGCTGTGCTAAAAATGTCTGCACACTGACGGCATGATGCTAAGCAAGCAGCCGGGCAGTCAGCCAGCCAGTCTTCCGGCCAGGCCAAGCTTGGCCCCTCTGGCCCCTCTATGGTAGACATACACAGACGTACATAGTAACAAACTGTTTTGGTGGCCCGCATAAGTACGGTGCAGAATCATGTCGCTTACTTGGTTACTTGCTTCTAGAGGAGCTCCACGAGCTCTGACAACATTCACAACACACAGGAACATACTCAAAGACTAGGACATTGCAACTCTGCAAGAATGAATTGAGTATGGAGTGAGGAGTTGGGAGTTGGGAGTGCGCTGGGGAGTGGAAATTGTGGAGTGACGTGGGCTAAGACGAACTCTCGAGTGGTGTGACATATTACAACACTTAGCCCAACCTCCCGACTGGCAAGGCAAACTTAACGTTGTATAGTGAGTAGAGAGATGTGTGATATTTTTATTGTTGTGCAATTCGGTGAAATATTGGACTTATTTACAGCATAGCGAAGTCGAGACGAATTAAACTACTAGCTACCTGGTACATACATACTAGAGCATATGGTATACACTACAATTAATGTATATTATTACATTGATCTAACGTTTCATACATTCACAATTTTCTATGCAGTTTTATGAACCAATTTATTTAAAATTTATTTTTGAGGTCAGTGTGGTATAAAATGGCTTTCATAATCCATATTCAACAAATAAGTTAATGCAATGCGTTGTTAGTTTCCAATGTGGCTAACCAAAACCCAGAATAATTTGGTACTAATAAATTTACGCCCAATTATTTGCGACACCAAATTGAATTTAAAATGTAATTTAAACAATTGTTGATAAAATGTCTTTGTTTTAAAATATTACATATTACATATTACATATTACATATTACATATTACATATTACATATTACATATTACATATTACATATTACATATTACATATTACATATTACATATTACATATTACATATTACATATTACATATTACATATTACATATTACATATTACATATTACATATTACATATTACATATTACATATTACATATTACATATTACATATTACATATTACATATTACATATTACATATTACATAGTACATATTACATATTACATATTACATATTACATATTACATATTACATATTACATATTACATATTACATATTACATATTACATATTACATATTACATATTACATATTACATATTACATATTACATATTACATATTCACATATTACATATTACATATTACATATTACATATTACATATTACATATTACATATTACATATTACATATTACATATTACATATTACATATTACATATTACATATTACATATTACATATTACATATTACATATTACATATTACATATTACATATTACATATTACACATATTACATATTACATATTACATATTACATATTACATATTACATATTACATATTACATATTACATATTACATATTACATACATATTACATATTACATATTACATATACATATTACATATTACATATTACATATTACATATTACATATTACATATTACATATTACATATTACATATTACATATTACATATTACATATTACATATTACATATTACATATTACATATTACATATACATATACATATTACATATTACATATTACATATTACATATTACATATTACATATTACATATTACATATTACATATTACATATTACATATTACATATTACATATTACATATTACATATTACATATTACATATTACATATTACATATTACATATTACATATTACATATTACATATTACATATTACATATTACATATTACATATTACATATTACATATTACATATTACATATTACATATTACATATTACATACATATTACATATTACATATTATATTACATATTACATACATATTACATATTACATATTACATATTACATATTACATATTACATATTACATATTACATATTATATTACATATTACATATTACATATTACATATTATATCATATTACATATTACATATTACATTATATTCATATTACATATTACATATTACATATTACATATTACATATTACATATTATATTACATATTACATATTACATATTACATATTACATATTACATATTACATATTACATATTACATATTACATATTACATATTACATATTAATTACATATTACATATTATATTACATATTACATATTACATATTATATACATATTACATATTACATATTACATATTATATACATATTACATATTACATATTACATATTACATATTACATATTACATATTACATATTACATATTACATTACATATTACATATTACATATTACATATTATATTACATATTACATATTACATATTACATATTACATATTACATATTACATATTACATATTACATATTACATATTACATATTACATATTACATATTACATATTACATATTACATATTACATATTACATATTACATATTACATATTACATATTACATATTACATATTACATATTACATATTACATATTACATATTACATATTACATATTACATATTACATATTACATATTACATATTACATATTACATATTACATATTACATATTACATATTACATATTACATATTACATATTACATATTACATATTACATATTACATATTACATATTACATATTACATATTACATATTACATATTACATATTACATATTACATATTACATATTACATATTACATATTACATATTACATATTACATATTACATATTACATATTACATATTACATATTACATATTACATATTACATATTACATATTACATATTACATATTACATATTACATATTACATATTACATATTACATATTACATATTACATATTACATATTACATATTACATATTACATATTACATATTACATATTACATATTACATATTACATATTAAAATAAAAACAACCCCGAAATGAAATGGACCAAGGAACAACATATTTCAGTTTCATTGAAATCTAAAATCATGGCATTCGCAGACCGGGTGTTTTGAAATAGAAGGTGCCAATAAATATGTGAAAAATACGATTTTTTGAGGTCATGTCAAAAACCAGTCGGGAAACGTATTGTTTTTATTTCAGATTGGGTTTCAGCGCATTAAAATCCATTTATTGTGTGTTATTTTTATTACTTGTATAATTCAAGAAGAAAATTCTAAAGTTGTGCTACCGACAAGCAACCCAGTAGGATTTATAGGAACAGTTTACTTACTTTTTAATTTCTTGGCAAGTTACGTCTCTCCCTTATAGCATCACACCCTATACTATAGGGTGGGCCCTTAGTTGGTTTGGTTGTTAAACACTCATAATAAGTCAAGTTCAAAAGTGCTTAATTTTAGTCAGGGAACGTTTAATTTTTCCAAAAACACCAAACAATATTTCCAACTTTTAACTTTAAACAAGCATTGTGTTTGAACCTTTTAGCCTATAGCCTAGATTTAGGTCTTGTGTGTATAGAAAGTTTTATTTGCAACACTATCGTAATAACAATATCATGACTTTAAGAGTTTGATAGAAAAAAGATATCATGCGAAACCCGTACCAACATATATTGTAAGGAAGCATAGAACCCCCCTAAGCAAAAATATAAAAACTTGGTCTTAGACTTAGAACAAGGTCACTAACGATCACTAAAATTTGGCATAGATTAAATATTTTTTTCCAACAGACGTTTAGACGTAAGCCTAAAAATAATTCAAACTAAGTTTGTAAGAACGTGATCGTGCTGAAAACATTAAATTTGCAACAACACTGGATGCTCGTAGTGGAAATAACGTTTCGAAAATTGACAAGGTATTCCCACAAAATATTGCTAGTAACCCTCATTGTTGTTCAAAATAATTTTAACGGCCCACAATAACACTCGATGAAGATCACTAATGCAGGTTTTTAAATAGGAGGAATATATAATAAATACAAGTATTTAATTACATATAAGAACTCCACCGGTAATACGCTTACATACATAAAGGTATAGTACTAACTGCAATTATAAGTTGTACTATCCGTATGAAGCACAAGTTCAACTACGAACGTTTTAACCGCAACAACTTTAATATACGCTATTGGAGCTGGAATTGCCCTCCAATTGGTCCTTGTTAAAGGATTTAAAGTGTACTCATTCCAATTACAGGGCCTCGGATATGAGTCCTGTATTGTTATCTATTTCGTCACTAGCCGTTTCTCAGGCTCCCTCTCCGGAATCGAACCCTGATTCCCCGTTACCCGTTGCAACCATGGTAGTCCTAGATACTACCATCAAAAGTTGATAGGGCAGACATTTGAAAGATCTGTCGTCGGTACAAGACCATACGATCTGCATGTTATCTAGAGTTCAACCAATATAACGATCTTGCGACCGCTTGGTTTTAGTCTAATAAAAGCACACGTTCCATAAGGTCCGTGTTTTAATTGCATGTATTAGCTCTAGAATTACCACAGTTATCCAAGTAACTGTTAACGATCTAAGGAACCATAACTGATATAATGAGCCTTTTGCGGTTTCACTTTTAATTCGTGTGTACTTAGACATGCATGATTTAATCTTTGAGACAAGCATATAACTACTGGCAGGATCAACCAGAATAATGTTATATTATTTATTCGCTTTGTTTTTATTTTTCATATTTAAATTATTTGCCATACTCTTTATTTTTTTGATTTTATAATTTCCATATGTAAGTAAATTTGTCATACTCAAAAAAAAAAAAAATAATATTTTTAAATATAATATATAATATAGCAATTATATTTGTGAATTATTATAAAATATTTCAATATATTTATTTAAAAATATAATTTTATTTTCATTTTATTTTCACATTTTTTAGTTTATAAAGATTACAAACCAATATAAGCATATGTATTTTGATGAAAAATTTAAAATTTTTCATATTTTTGCCAACTTTTTATATAAACACATATATATTTAATAAATTCAACATATGTATATAAAATATGTAAAATTTTATAAAATTTCTTACTTGTACAATTTTTGATAGAATGCTTTTATAAACATATCACCCATTATATATTAATACCAATTCGAAACATACCACCGAAATTTAAGTAACCCTCATAGTAACCTAATTAAATAAATTGTATTCTTAACGTAAAATAAAGAAGAAGACTCAGTCATTTCATGTCGGATTTCTTAAATTTGTAACTTGGCGAAACAGGGAATTTTTCTAACGCTAAATTGGCGCCAACAACCAACAATCTTTAGAATAGAACTGTTCTTAAATAAATCAATGTGGATTATCCCAGATTTTTAAAATGGCGCAAAGGTCTTTAGACCCCTCGTTCCATTATAAAAAAACAATTAAGTATATAGATAGATAAGTAATTTTTTTGTGAACAATCGGGCAACCGATTATATCTCTAAAGCTTTTTTGTTTTGGAGGTGCTCTGCAATACTATGAGTATATGGGGGTGGGGGCCAATGCATATATATAAAAAAATAAAATAATCTGCTTCCCGTGGCATAAATCATTGTTTTCTGGAGACACAGGCAGATGAACATGTCTATATCGACATCTAGACCAGAGATCTTCTTCTCTGTGTTTTATACAATTTCGGCTTGCACAAGGCAATATACCCTTTGGGCCTTACATGCAGAGGGTATAAAAAGAAGAAGAATAAGGGGTCGCAGGATAATAATCATTTTCAGGTGGCTCAAAAACATTTTTTTATTAGAAGTTTATGAACATAATTGTGGGAAGGACATTCAATAAAAAAAACCGCACTTTTTTTACCTGCAAATCATTTTTATTGTACCCTGCGAAACACAGTTTAAATCAGAAATTTTTTAGATATTGCTATTTATATAAAGCCCATTAACAAACTAATAAGTTATTCACCATTTGAGAAACTGTAAGATATAAAAGCTTTGAGCTGGAATAGCTCTATAAGTACCCGCAAACACACACTCTACCCTACACACTCACTACCCACCACACATGTTTTTCTTATAAAACCCAGATATTTGCTCATTGCCTTTCGCTGCTTGTCTGGCTCAAAGTAAAAGCAACATTATTTACATGAAATTATATACAATTTACGTTTGAGTGGCTATATCGAAGGATCCAAACAGAACCAAAAAGCCCCCACTCACAGCACCACTACATGAAAATAAGAGCAGCCCATAAAGCTTCCTGTTGGATCTCACCATGCTTATCCGGTCCCTTCTGTTTAGCTTTTGTGTATTTATTTTCACATTTTTAGGGACGTGATTACCCATGGCTATATTTGGCAAAGAACCTGCAGATGTTTGTCGTTTCCACACGCGTTATTGTTAACATGGCAATATAACAAGGCCAACAAAAATAATATGAGTAGCAACCAAAGGAAGTATCTATGTACATGGTGTTGCTATCTGTGACTAGGCCGAAACATAAACAATGTAAGAAACTAAGTCTTTTTGATAATATGTACTTAGAAATGCGTATTTACAGTATAAATATTGTTCTTCACGTATCGAACCAAAATAGTTAATATTTTGGAACAACAATAACAGTTGCTTCTCAATCAGATTTTGATAAAACCAACTAATCGCTATACTCGTATAAAAAATTATGAATGTTTGAATAAATTTAAGACTCTGTTAAATGTCATTCAAGAGTCAAACTTTAGCTCTAAAGTTACTGGATAATTGTGGTCCGACTATAATGTTTGATATATATGAAACGATTTTAAAACACGCATTCTTTGACCTAAAAATAATAAAAATAAACTTAAAAAGTCAGCACATATAAGGAAGGTCTCCATATACGAAGTTTAGTTATCTTTGCTCTGGTAATCTCTAAAACCAAGAAATTTTAAAGTTATATAATTTTCATAAACTACCTTAAGGTAGAGTGTTATTTTATAAATATTATAATTAATTTATAAATAGCAAAAATGAAAAGATGGCGTACATTAAAGTCTGGTACGGAAGACTTACCACCACATTACAATCAAATCCTGGGTAATACCATAGAACTCCAAAATGTATTTTTTACCAAAGGTTGTGATCATAGCCAAACAAAAAAAGCTTAATTTTTGTCCGAAAATCGATTTTTTTTTACCACTGGCCTATATAATTTAGTCAACTGATTTTTTAACTCATTTTCTGGGCGTGACATTCGCCTTAAATAACTTATTTGCCCAATTTAAACGCATTTATTACAATAGTCTCGGATAGGTTAGCATAAAGCTAACCTAACCTAACCATCCATGATCATTTTTTTGAGAAGAAATAAGACGAAGAATTTACATTAAGTCATTTTTAGTTTACGGTTCAAAATTTATCCAAAATGAGGTGTGTCCACAGACGCTAGAGCGCCTTTTGCGGTATTTTTTGCAGGAGGTCGGAATAACGAGAAGAATTAAGGAGGGAATATTTACCTTTAAACAAAAACAAATTTTGCCGATTCTTCACACACAAGGGACATACGATTTTTGAAAACTGATATTTCGTGTACCCAACAGAGTATGAAAATGGGCTAACCAATCGTTCTTAAGGGGGTACTATAATACAGCCTATCGATTTTGATCAAATTTGGCAAAGTGCTGGAGAATTCTAAAAACTTCCAAATTCAAACGACATCTTTATAAACAAACGATTTGTCCATCTGAAACTTTTAGCTTTTTTTTTTTTTGAGATCCTCTGAAATACCTCTATCGGAGCTATATAATATATTCTGACTCTTGCTAATATATGGAAACTTTGAGGAGTCTCCGACGACTCTTCTTCTTCTTCTTCGACCTTCGGCAAGGCTTATAAAAATATAGTTAGAGTGTATTTACATAGATGGCTGCATTCGTTATTTAATTAAGGAAAAATAAATGTCAATTCTTACCTTATGCCGCCCACGTTAAGTATAATCCGATTTTCGCCATCCATGTTGCATGCAACAATTGTGGCAATAGCAGCCACATGCCCGAAATCCTGCTTCTAAATGTCCAACATATTACACAAAACAAAGCAAAGTCCGCACGACAAAATTTAGAACTATAAAATATTACGATTTTCGTTGGCTTTTAATTATTTAAAAATAAATTCATCCAAGCCAGGATTATTTCGTCCTTTATTCAACACTTGACTGAATTTAATCTTTAGAACGTGCAGCAAAACGCCTTCCGTACGGAACATACATAAGGCAAACAAATTTCGTCCGCTTAAATGCTTTTTAATTACGCCAACCAGATTCTCTTAGGTTTCCCGGGTTCAGAAATTCAGCTGCAGGTGTACGTGCATTTGGAGCATTTTCTTGAGTTGAAATTTGGCGGCCGTCGTGGTTCGTTTTGCACATCTCGTGCTGCACTTCCTCTCTAACGATCCGTCGACCTAGCAATATGTTACGGTGGTCCTTAACTATAAAGAAATTAAAACATACGAAGAGAAAAGTGAGTTGCATTCTTACTATATACATACATACTATATAAGCACGAATTTCCTATGTATGCAGCTGTTAGATACATAAAGGCCTTTGTATTTTTAGTTTAATTTAAAAAGTACTTTATGTTGTATGAATATAAGTTAATAAATAATGCAGAGTCGGCTAGATACTAGCTTCATTTATAACATTAATACATACAAAAAAATATATAAAAATATGTAAAGCTTATAATATACTAGCAAGAGCATATGTCTTCAGATGCACTTTATGTGAATCTGCACGTAAATGATTATTTCATGAAAAATCCTTGAGCTTTGCTTGAGTTCATGTTCAATGTTCTCCTTTCAGAAATATGATTTAATTCGGTTTTCTAAGTAGTAGTCTGTAATTGTTTGACGCAAGCTAAGGCCAAAGATGTGTCCTTAAGTTTATAAATTGTGACAGATGTGAGAAACGTTGAAAACGAGTTCTTTATAGAAATAAAAAGGTGCATAGTTGTGGCAACCATGTAAGCAGTAACTTTTCACCAACATAACATGGGAATTCATCGGGAAAATTAGTAAAATTTATTATTTATTATAGTTTATGGGAAATAAAAAGACATTTTATCGAGAAAAATATTTGCTTTCCGAAGCACGCCAAACAGAATCCGAATAAAAATGATCCGTTTGAATAACTTTTAATATAAATAGAGGAAAAGCAATTCTCTAAGTGACACGTACATTTCCACAAATTACGTATGCCCTTTTAAAAGAGTTTTCTAGTTGAAGCTATAAACATGTGCACCATTTGCCAGAGACAGCTTTGATGTCAAATATTCCATCATAAAACTGACTGCTTCCTTTCATTCCTGCTTACTTGTGGAACAATCAAGTTCCACATAAGTCATAAGTATTCAATATAGTATATTTACAGAAAGAAATTCAATACATTTGTGTCAAAATGAGAACCATAAACAACACATAAGAGCTCCAATATGCAAATACTCGTATGACTGACAGCTGCTCCAACAACGGATGAAACGAGTCCGCTTTACATTTCGACATTTCGAAAAAATAAAATATTTTTAAAGTGTAAATAAAGCAACTCTGAACCACGAGGGATTTTCATCAAAGCTACAATTTTATTTTGATTTAAGTTTTATGGCAATTTCGTTGCTCATGAAAAACTTGACAATAAACTTTTGTTCTTCTTACAGAATGCTGATTGATTGCCACAAACAACAACAAAAGCAAAAACAACAACAAAAAACAAGTTAAGACAACAAAATCTCATCGTAAAGGATATAAAAAGAAAGATGAGCACTGACAACATTGTTCAAGAAGACAAATTGAGCGAAGGATATGGTTTTAATGCCGCTTGCCCTTAAAAAGCGAATTTTTTTATTTGATGCAAAGCTGAAATTTATTGTTATAAAAATAGAATGTTTAACTAGGCAAATTGAAACTAAATACAAACATCCCCAAATTTAAATTTAAAGAGAACAAATAAATTAAAATTAAATAAATGCCAACATTTATCTTTTACAGCGGTACTCGAAAATAATTTCGTGGTCTTCCAACTCTACGCCTTGATTGCTGAAAGGGATTCCAACGCATTGCTTGCTTTGCTATGTTGCTGTTCAATTTCACTTTCTTTTTCTTATTTCGGTCGCAATATCGATTTGACTTGCTCTAGAGAGCAACTCCTCGGTAGAGATGGGGTTCCATGTATTGGTTGAAGATGCGGATTTTAGTGTGCAAGCTGATGCCAGGACCATTCAAAAAACCGCTCCAAAAACCTGCTTGGTACTCTCCTATGGACATTTCAAGATGTTCCTTTGGGCGACCGAGAATAATGCCATTTGCTGCAGTTCTTTAGTTTGACGATAATTTCATCCTTCCATTCGCCAGGAAAAAAATCTCGCTCCTAGACTGTTTTAATGGCAGGTCGAAGTATCTTTGCAGCGAGCGAAGGATCCGCTCTATACAGGTGCGAAAGTATACCGTCAACATCAGCTGCCTTACCCAAGGCAATTGTTGTATTGCCGCGGTTATTTCGCATAAGCTGGGAGGATCCGTTCTTATTCGAATATTAGGCGATATTTGTATGTTGTCCTCATTGCTGCATGCTTGCTCGGAGGATATGATGCGATTCAAAACTGTTGAGAAGTGCTCTTTCAAACGGTGAAGTTACTCATCAGCAGAGTTGAGCAAATTGCTGTTGCCACCTCTTATTGGGTGTTCGATAGTGATGTTTTTATCCACCAGCTTCTTACTGATCTTATACAGCGTGGCTGTCACCATTTCTAGCGGCGTCTTCTGCTCGTGTGGCTATGTCATTGATAAACTTTCTCTTGTCACGTCAGACAGATCGCTGTACTTCCTTCTGCTTCTTTCAAGAAACTGTTCTTCACCGTAGGATCTTTTAGCCTTGCAACATTGAAATTTGGAGGCCGCGAATGTGTTTTAGATAACCGAATAGCCACTGTGCAGAGGCAGATTTTTCGATAATTAAGCAGTGACCTCGAGCGAACCCACTGTAAGCACCACGTCTGTTACGCAAATTGGGTAAACATTTTCTGAATCTCCGACTGATCTCTATATGTCGATTTTGTGTGCAGAGTTGCGGCTGCCCGTACCCACACATGTACGAGAGTTACAAAAATCGATGAAACGATCCCCGTTGTCGTTGAACGGCCAGCACCATGTGCACCTATAACATGCTTAACTGCTTAATTTTCGGTTCCCACTTTGGCATTTAGGTCTCCCATGATAATTACGATGTCACTCCGAGGAATCGTATCATAGACCGCATTCAGTTAAGAGTAAAACTCAGTCTTCTGATCGCGTTCAGCACCTTCGGTCGGAGCGTAGCACTAGATGACCTAAAACGCACATTATCCGTTCAGAAATCGGTTTCCGCTTAATTACGCTCTTACTAGACTCAGGCGTTAAAAGAATGACCACGCCAGGCTCATGGCTGCCATCAGACGCCTGGCTTCCAGAAAGGCTTCAGGATTTTAATATTGTGCCATGATGTAAGTGCTCTTTCGACGTATTGATTCTCTGAGTCCACGTCTTCTTCACTGTTGGGGTCTACAGACACGATCTTTTTGGCTAAGGACCGTGCACCGCTCTCGCTTAACTACAAACTGTGGTGACTATACACCACTGCCCCGCTCTTCATGAAATACATTATCGTTCGCCGTAGAATGCATTGCACAGGATGTGACCGCACAAAGTGCTACCAGGAGGCTGAGAGTCGGGTTTACCATTTTTATAAAACATATATGGGAAATAGTGTTTGACTGTATTTTTTCAAATCAATTTATTTTACGGTTATAATTTACAATATTTACACAGTACGTGAATTGTAATATACTAAATTAAAAAGAGTTAAGAACTAATTTAAAGCAAAAGATAGACGGGCTACGTCAGTTCATTGAAATGAGGATATGTTGACCTGCAACATCTGCGAGCAAAGTTGTAATAAAGACTTCTAGTCTGTTTGCAATGGGTTTTATTTTTGCTTTATTGGGTAGATCGATCGTTGCATGAAACAAGGATAGGTTCAATATTCTTTGTGGTTTTCAGCGGTGATGGCACCATAAGCCTTAACCGGGCAGTGACTAGATCCATGACCAAACATCTGGCAATTGTAACATTGAGCGATCCGGTTGCTATTTCGTTGCTATTTAACTCTGACATAGTTGATGACCGAATAATGAGCTCGCTTAATGTGGTGGACTTGTTGACAAAGTACGAGGTGTGTTCCAAAAGTATCGCAGCTTTTTATATATACATATTCGAATTTCGATTTTTTTGTGGCGTTATGTTGGTACTCATGTCTCTCACTTATGCCGACAAGCTCGGCCATTTTGAAGAACTCATATCTATTCGGCAAAGACTGGTAACTTTTTGTAGGAGTCCATCTCTGCACCATAAAGTCTAATTCCTTTTTTTTTAATGCAATGTTGTCTATGCTCAATGCAAAGAGTTTTTTTTTAGAAGTTCACAACTGTAAGTTGGCAAAACTGGTCTATCTGTCAACCCCAGCTAACAGTTGGTTTTTGTTAAGTTTGGTATGATACTTTATTATAGGATAGATAGACTTCCACCAGAGCAATGATTGAAAATTGTTGACATTTTTATCAAAAGAATGGTTCCGTCATCAAACTTATTCAAAATTATATTTTTCTGATGAAGCCCATTTTTTGTTGAATGGGTACGTAAATAATCAGAATTGACGCGTTTGGAGTGAGGATAATCCACAAGCATTTGTAGAAACACACAGAGATCCACAGAAAATTACTTTATTTTTTATTGGCTGGGTGAGTAATCGGTCCATACGTCTTCAAAGACGATGATGGTCAGAATGTAAGTGTTTGTGAAAATTAGTTTTCCAAATTGAGCTTGGTACGCGTCAGCCATGTCGGCCACTTGGCCGAAATCACATGTCTAAAATGTTCTATCCAATAAAGACCGTTTTAATGATATAGTTATGATTTAAACTTGTGTAACCCTAAAAAAACAGCCTTTATTGCTCTACAGGGCAAATCACTTTAATAATAATTTTTGAAGTGTAAAGTGGTTGTTGTTATTGTTTAGTTGTTGTCCAGAATCTATTTTGCGGTTTCTTTCTCACTCCCAGCAATATAACGGCACCAGCTTTGCTGTCTCCAGACGTCTTTGACATGAACCATTTCACATGACCATTAAATCCGGTAGACCTATTGAATGCAAGGGAATATATAACCCGCAGAATGAGGTGTAGCAGATCTAAAGCTCTTAATACGAAGATGGTGATCAGGACCTCGGCTAGTGATTGAGCCAATTTCTTATGTAAGAACATCTACATTTCTGAGGCCACAAAAAATCAATTTTTCAACAGATACGCATTATATTATATTCATGTGAACTCCTACTATAGTCTATTAGAAGTGAAAAAGTTCACTTATTGAGCTCTCAAGAGTATTCACAGCAAATTGGGTTGCTCCTTGGTTGTTATAAAAAAAAAAAAGTACTGCGAACAAGGCAACATAAAAAGAAGCTAAAAAAAGGGACTCGTCATTGCCACAGCACATGCAGGACAATACTCACGATCCTTTTGTACCAAGTGAACCAAAAGCAAAGCCACTGAGTATGCAAATTTTTACTTGGTCGCACTTTTTAAGTCAAGTCAAGTCAAGTCATGGCAACTCGAGTGAAGCCTGGTCGCTGTCAAAATGACAAAATGTTGGTAAAGTGCGTTTTTTTTTTTTTTGTTATCGACTTAGTGAGAAAACGTCTTTCGGACTAACTGACGAACTGACTGCGTACTCTTAAAACGCTGTTCAACAGTGGAACAAATAAATTTGCCTAACAAGCGTATAACGCAGTGCACTGAGCTACTCAGTCATCCAACCATCCCAACATCCCAACACAGACATGCATTGGAGGCAGCACCAAGTGCGTCATCAATCTTTGCAACGCTTTGAAAGACTTTTCATTCATTAAGTGGTGGGGTGGGGCGTTGTTGACTGCTCTTGTTGAGCGCTCTTTGTCTTATTCTTATAGTTTTATTGTGCATTGTCTGCTCCTGGCACTTTGGGGTTCAATTTTCGCCACAACTTGTCGTGGAATCAATCAACTACGCCTTGTGCCTCTCGACAACTGCTTTTCACATATTCAAATGCGTAAAGATGTGAATGATATGTTTCCATTTTGAATCATCATTTAATGTTCAATCTTATTATTGTTAACGATATTATTCTCCTGCTTTTGTTTACCAAATGATTTGTTGGGTAAATATTCGCCAGACTTGTGTACTAAGGATTGGAGACTATGAAAAGTTAAGATTTGTGGAACGAACTTATGATGAGAATAACACTCTCATTCTAATTCGCGCAATAATCCGAAATTCAATTCGAATGAAAAGATTAAAAATGTAAGAATGTTTTCAGCTTGGAGCAGTAAGCTCTCTATTTATAAAATCTAATCAATCTACGATTATTTGTATATTTATTATAACGATAAAGCGTGAATCATCTCGAGATCCTTACCAGCAAAGTTGGATTCTCGATAAACGCATCCAAAACCAAAGCGATGCGTCTCAACCACACCAGCCAAGGTAGCATAACCATCTGCGGGAACATTTTCGACTTTGTCGATAGTTTCTCATAATTTGGCACCACAATTTCCATCAGTGGTGGGGTGGATGAGGATATAGAGAATCATCTAAGCAAAGCGCGATCAGCGTTTGGACGCTTATTTCGCATATGGAGAAACCAGCAAATAAGCAGAAGAACAAAGCTGAGGATCTTCAATGCTAGCGTCAAATCCACCTTGTTGTACGGCAGCGAGACGTGGCTGGCCCCGCAGAGAATGATATCAAAAGTACAAACATTTGTCAACAAGTGCATTAGATGCGGGATGTTCTGGCCCAACAGGATATCAAACGCGGATCTATGGCGCTACACTCGTGAAGTTCCTATCTGCACTCAGATAAGAACACGCAAGTGGCGTTGGATTGGCCATGCTTTGAAAAAAGACCGAAGCAGCATCGTCAAACAGAGTCCGGTGGAAAGTTCTTGTTGAAGCCCTAAGCTCCGTGGAGGAGTACTTAATGGAAAAAAAAGCGTGAATCCCTTTTAATTTCGTATGGCTAGTTGATTTTCTGTTCCCAATTTTGTAAATATTCAATTTTCGCGTTAGTACCCTGCTCTCTTTACGTTCTAAATCAGCTACAGACAAGTAATTAATTAACTTAGTTTAGTACCTAAAATACACAACATTTAATTTTTTAATTGGGTAACTGCAATAAATTTCAATATAATTCACTTTGTTTACTTTTAATTTGGTAAAATGGCGAAAAATTGTACAACACATTTTCAACAACTTAGAACCGAAAAATTATATTAGGGTCTGGGTCCAAATATCAAAACTCATTTTCCGTGATTACCTGTTTCGTAGATAAAGACTAAAAATGTATATAAACAAAAATTGATTTTGACCACTCTGAGCTCCATTGAACAAAATTAACTCCCTCAAATTTGATGTTAGTTATTGTTTACCAACATTGGGCTCATCAAATATGCCTTCCAATGGCAATGTGGACCATCTATGTAACGTTATTGTTATACTTCATTAATTATCTGAAACTTTCTTTATCTATCTTTATTTTTTCGCAGGCAAAAACTTTTAAATATTTTGCAGCTCCTAAATATCGTACCATCACTTAAAGCCTCGAAATTTTTCTTTGATAATAATTCGAATTAAATTAACGAAAAAAATCATATTGATTTCAAAATTCATAATATAGTACAACATGCACTTGCCTACAACATAAATTTTGTAGAAGACGAAAATATATGAGAAGGAGACGTCGAATACCCCCAAATTTATCTAAAGTATGGATAAAAAACTTGATATACCCTTATCTAATATGACATACGAATTATATTTTGTAGCTCTCATAGATAAGGTAACTAGACGGTCTGTTTGAAAAAAGCGAACATCCCACCTCCAAACTTTCCGAAATACTATTCGAATCTTTTTTTTAAGATGATGAAGTGCCAAAAAACGTTCAGAAAAATTGTTTACAAAGAAATTTTCAAAATGCTAAACTGCGGTTTTTTCGTACTCTGATCTGTGGAATATATACTTAAGTACTTGATAAAAGATATGAAAATATGTATAAAAAAAGTTGATCGAAATAATCGAGCGAAAAAGCGAACAAGCGGATACATGGTAACCATACTCTTAGAAGTGTTTCAGAGGACCTTGAAAAAAAACATAATAATAATAATTCATTTGTTTCAAATTTTGCATTTAATTGTTTTTTATAGATCCCAAGCACTGTATCGAGTTTGATCAAATCCAGCTGACTTTATAATATACGAATTCCCATAGGAATTCTTCGATTCCTTTTTAGTCTTATAGAGTTCTTAAGCAGAATATCGGATGTAATTGCCAGAATAGCGTATTTAACATACTCCATCTTTTGTATTGAAGAGAATTTGTTTTTGTTTCTAGCATAAAGCTTAACAAAATCCTAGGTGGGGTTTCATAAAATAAAATTCAAATTATTAAATCAAAAAATGTTCTGGGAATATTTCGAATTTCCATAAAAGATTTAGAGTTTTTATTTTAAAGCACAATAGGCCAGAATAGGCCAGCTTGCTAAAATTCGACTGCAACTGACACGTGTCAGAATAAATAAACTTTTAGTGCATAAGCTTTGTTCAACATTTTAAACCGGACATGCAAGGTTATACAGAAGCACACGAAATAAAATTAAAAACTTGTTTTAATTACATTAAAAGTACGTCAATCATACGCCACATTAAACTGCTTTTGAAATCAGAAAAACAAAGAAAACTAACTGACTGCAAACTGAATAGACAGAACATAATGCCGTTTGTCTATGGCCATGATTCGTATTCGTATTTGTATCTGTATCTGTATCTGCATCTATACGTATCTTTTGTGGCGTCGGTTTGGAGCAAAGACCACCAAATAAACTCAACAAAACAATGGAAGCCTCATCCCTCCAGAGCATGCTCGAAATGATAGAACAGAAACAGAAAGGAAAAACTTTAGGAAAACGCGCAAAAGGCAAACAAACTAAACAATGGAAAGTCAAATAGAAAAAGTTTTTGCGTTATGGAAAAAAGTGCAACAAAAATGTTGACAAAAAAAGTAAAATTAGTACAAGCAACTCGAGAGTAGTCAAATTGGTAACTAAAAGGGCTCACAAATAGAGTTGGATTGTGAATTACACACATTGAGTTAGTTTACCAACAATCCCTGGTCCCGGAACCAGATGGATAACCAACAAATTTAGAGGAAAAGAAAATTGCGAGTTTTCCACAATAATAACAAGGTCAGTGCGACAGTGGGCGGTACCCATCGCCAAGAAAAGAGCCAAGGAGCACAAAAAGGAACAAACGAAAACTTAAAAGCGCAATGAGCAAATAAAATAAGCGAAAAAGAAAAATATAAATAAAAATGATGCTCGAAACCGTTGTAAATGAGGTAGATCCCAAGATTTGACTTGGTTTTTTATTTGGGGCTGCAAACAAAGTACAATAGCACCCGCCTCGTTGCGTTGCTTCATTTTTTTCTCATGTAAAATAAATTATTTATAAGTTATTGTTTGGATTGAGTGGCAGGAAAACGAAAAGAAACGAAACGAAATAACAGCAACAAAAACTAAACTAAAAGCCAAACAATCCAAGACAGTCAGCTTTCTCATAATAATAGCCAAGTAGCCAAGATGTATACATAATTCGTTTGAATGTCCGAAAGAATGGACAACAAATATGCTGGCCAAGAACGAGACGGAGTAACCAAAGCAGGACAACGTGGCAGCAGCCATTGCCAGTGCCAGCAAATGGCACGCTTAAGGAAAAGCATGAAAAAACGAATTATGAATACGAAGGAAAAGCCACGCATCGCATAAGAAATCATTGGCCTGTGCTCAATGGGATTATGCACAATATCCCTGTCACTTCTACTCCCTTATTTAGTCTGCCATTATGGCTTTTATGTTCAAAATATGATTACTAATATTTGGTGGCAACAGTAGGATTTCTCTCTCATTGCGGCGGAAAATTTTGGATGAGCTTATGGCGAAATGCGGGTCATAAAATAATAGACCATATGAAATTGAATTGTAATTTATGCTATTATAGGCTATAAAACCTATAAAATATGTTTCGAACTGAACTTTTAATACTACAACGCTTAGCAGTACGAACAAGAATTCCATGAAGGAGACGATCCATGAAAGAAGCCGCGATTACAAAAACTCTGATTAAATATGTAATAATTTTACTAGACAAGCACTGAATGAAATGAGGACAATTAGTTAAACTACCTCAAAGTGCAGGTAAAATGATAAGACGAAAAGCTCCTTACATACGCATAGAAAAAGCTCTTCAACGACTACCTTTGGTTAAGGTTTGGTTCTAGTTAGGAACGCAAAGCCATAAAGTTTGGATGGTTACTACCACATAGACATTTCCTTATTATTAACAAATTTTTTCATTTTATTTGTTTTGTTATTACAAATAAATGTATTTTAGTTAAACAGGATAAATTCAAAGAAAGTTGCGTAGTAATATTTTGTGAGCAATGATCCTATTTTACCAACAGGGCTTGGGCGGTAATTTCAGGATTTTAACGAAAATCGATGGGAATATAAGGCGCATCTGCAGCTAAATCATAGTCAGTCAGTGAGTTATGGTCGTTGTGGCAATCAGATATAAATTTGTTCAATTATTTTATATACAGCGTGTTCTGTAGAGGCTCACAACTATGAGGTGGCAATATCGATGGTTTTGTTCGATATATCGATACTTACTTAAAAGACACTTTTTTATGATTGTTAATTGTTGAATGGACTATGTTTGGATTTTGTAATGTAATGTAATTTCAAAAGGATCTCTTTTTAGAATGTCAAAAAAAAACGTTTCTGTTAAAAATTTTGAAATATTCCTTTTGTAAGTATTAGAAATTTTACCACTTCCTCTATGGTACTTATTTAAAGGATATGACCTTTTTGTATACTATCGATAGTATCGATAGTTTCAACTATCGAGTGCTTTCACTATCGATAGTATCCCTCCTCTCGGGGGCAACATTGCTTTACCATTTATTATTTTAACAGCTAATAATTGCGAGAGAATGAATTTTACCCGATGTAGGTTACAATGCAGCACAGCTCCTTGATAGGAGCCATCAATTGAGATGGTCCAAGTGTAAGCAAGTAGCATTATTTAGTTTGGGTTGGACAGCCACTTAAATAGGCAACCTCGTGAGTATTTGCGAATATGCATAAAAATTCCCAAGCAATAATTCTTGGGTAAAAAAACAATCAGCGAAACCAAGGGCCAGGGCTGATAAATGTTATGAATTTCAACGCATTTTACTGAATTCCGTTACGGCCCAAGTGACGCCAAACCTACCAAAAGAGTTTATGTGTATATACATGAAACTGGACAATCGGCAAATAAAAGTGCCTAAGGTGGCTGAGTCTTAAGGTCTTCTTTTACCTTACAATCGAACATTTAAATGCACTCTGAAAGACTTTAGGGAGTTTTCCAAAAAAAGATGTGACCTGCAACTGTCAAAGTGCTTCATAAAACTTTTTTAGTAACTCCCACCTGCTTATCCTTTTGCTCTCTCCAAAAAGCTCAACGCAAATAATAAAAATTGTTAGACTACTCTCGTTTTCTCTTCTTTCGCTCTGTGTACATAAATATTTTTTATGTAAGTACAGTCGTACTAGATTTTTTATGCTTGGCATGTAGCAATATTTGCCCTCTGTACATCTTGGCATCGGCAGGCATTCTCGGAAAAGCATTTCCTAATTTATAATTTTTCAGGTTTATTTAAATCATTAGAAGCGTATTTAATTTCAGTCAGCTTCTCTATCTGAAAAATCAATTTTATTTTTTTATTAATAGAGATCCCCATGCCCCTCCAAGGGGTGAGTCGAGGGATTATTATATATGACCTATGACAAAGCGAAATTTACTTTACTTCAATTTGATTCTTCTAATTGGAACCTTGAAATCATTTTAATTATTTCATAAATACTATTATACAATTCTGTTTTTACGCGATAGATAAGTTAAAAAGATACAGTATCCACATAAAAGTAGGCGATTGGTTCTCCGTTTGAAAATCCAACTAAAATAATATTAGTTTATAATATAAAATAAACTATTTTGCGTGAGAGTTAGATTTTTTATTAAAATTCCATTATTATATTAAAATAATTAGAAAATCCCGTTTATTGAAGCCTTGAAATTTTAAATTTTTTAATTAATTCAGACCTAAAATTTAACGAAATTGAAAGACGTCGTTATTTAACATTATTTTATACAATTAGCAGCACAAATATAGTTGTTACAAAAAAAGCCATCTATCCATATGTATAGCAGTTGTTTTTTCTTTAAAGTTCTTTGAGTTTAAAGTATTATTTTTTACTAAAAGTATGAGGATTTTTTAAAATCGAGTAATATAAAATAAATCGCGTAAAAAATTAACGGATTTTTTTTTTTAATGACGCTAAATCAATTTCACATAAAAAAATTGGCGCAAAAACATAATTAGGTATATTTTATTATTGGAAGGGTTTATTGAGACTATTCTATTATTTTCAGTCTATTCAAATGAATAAAAATTGTATCGAAATTACAAATACTAAAAATAAATTACGATTTAAAAATAAGAGATGTAAATATCGCTAATTTACAAGAAGAACGTCATAACTCAAAAATCGCCATTTTGCAAAAAACGTATTTAAAGTTTTCATCGACCCCACCATTTTATACAAAAATCGTTGAAATTCAATTTTAATTCTCTTCTCACATGGAAAGTATTTGTGATATCTACATATATGAAATTTTTACACAATGCACAGAATTTTATAACGAAATCTGCTTTATAAGCTCAAAAATCGATTTTTTTGAGTTATGACACTCTTCTTGTAAATGAGCGATATGTATATCTTGAGTGAACCTGGGCACATTCAGGTACTTTTAACATATTCATAATTTTTCCCCGTATCAGATCAGCTAATATTTGGTTGAGCAAACGTCGACAAGTTTTTATCAACATTCAAATCATATAGATGATAGACAGACATGCAGATAAGGCCTTTAATTAACTTCTTTCGTAAGTAAAGATACGAAATAGAACGCATAGGATCTAGTTGTATAAGGTACGCTAAAAAGTAATATTCTTTAATGTCCTTTACATGAAATGATATAATGTATGGAATACAAGACATTCATGGCACGAAAAAAGTCAATTAAGTAACATTAATTAAAAAAAAAACATGTTCGGATAAGTACTTCATCAGCAAAAGCGTAAAAAACTCTTTTCCATCGTAAAGCTATATCGTTCTTTTGGAACTATTAAAATCGAATAAACATTAAGTATTAAATTATTCAATAAATTTAATAAATCATTTTTTTTTGTGTTCTTTCAAACTAACTTAAAATCGAGTTCTTGGAAAATCGTTAAGGTTACTGTATCAAATATGTGATCCTGTAAAGTTTCATGTAAATACCTTTTAATTGTAAGAGTAGCTATGTATAGTTGAATCCAAAGCCGAACAGCATTAGATAAGAACTGTCCTTCACTTCATTTGAACAAAATTGTTATTTTAAAACGATAATGTAGAATATATTTTGTCACACACACAGACACATATATGTATTATATTATTTGTATCGTTTATTGAAATTCATAGGAAATATTTTATCTTCGCTTGTATGCAACTACTAAAAAATTTTTCAAATGCCTTATGCTTATAAGAATAGTAGAACTTGATGATAGTTTATCTGTCATTTTTAATTAAAAGCAAATATTCGCAAATAATATAAATTTAAATACTGCCAAACCACAGTAGAATTTCAACGCCCTCCGCTCTCTGCCGTTCAAACCCACTGATTTGTTTGCTATTGGCTAAAATGATTTTGTTTGGTTTTTGGGCGCCGAGCTCCAAGCTTGTGTTTACCTATGTCGTTCCTGCTTTTAAGGACCATTTTGACAAATTTGTACACATATCTTAAATGTATATTGAAGATGCTTTATTTGTAACTGATTTATTTATTAAAAATGTATATGGAAATCTGAATAAGCCCAAAAGTGATGCTTGTAAATGGCATTGTAATGATTGTTTCGGTTTTAGTTAAAAAAAATTTATATACATATATTAAAAAGAGTTTTTTATTTGTATTCACATTCATTAAGACGCTCTTTCATAACACTAGTCGACGATGATTTTTTTCCAGAGATAAAACTTATGTTTGATGTTTTTATTATTTTTTTGTTGTTTCCAAAATGCCCCCAAACATTAAAATTTGTGACTAAGTAAAAACTACAGTCGGAAATGTATGCTCAAAACTCTCAAAAACACAACATTTCTAATTGTTTGATGATGAAACATCTTTAAATGGATTATGACATCAATACCTTTACGAATATAATTAAGGACGAAACCAATATAAATAGTATTTATGCGCATATATTGAATTCTATTACCGTGTGATGTATCTTGATCTATGATATCTAGAAGTTCATGAGTGCAAACGACCTTTTCTAAATTGCTAGCTGTGATAATCTATGGGCTGCCCCGCCTACTTCTGGATTTAACCTACATTACACATAAAGAGCGTACTTATGACCGTGTACCCAGGTAAAACGATAGCGCAAATATTTACTGTGAAAGAATCGCGCATCATGTAGTCTAAGAGATCATGTACATCTCGAATTGAGTCCCGAGGTGATCATGCAGCGCCTTCATCTACCTCTGCCGTGTATTCCACAAATCAGCAATAATGGAAATACAAATGGTTTATGCCCCTTAACTCGGAATATTTTATCACTTGTATGTTGCTCGTGATATATACATACATACGTAAGTATGCTTGTTATATATTTGATAGTATCAAATTGAAACTTGTCCAGATATCAGCCCAGATTTGAACATGAATTAATTTCAAAACTTTGTTATGGCAACTCTTATCAATATGGCCGATATCTAATCACTTCCATAGCATTGTACATATTACACCATTTTAAACATTTCTCAGGCAAATTTCATAGTTCCATAGTATTTATATGGGATAGAAGATTATATGACGTCAGCATCTATGCACATAATAGATATGTACATATGTACTTGTAGACAATTATGCACATAACATTCTGCTTAATTAAATTTTCAAAAGTGTTTTTTCGCTTGCACTTAATTGTGTCAACGACATTCTACTGTCAGATGAACAAACAAATAGACTGCATGCTAAAAATGCAACAAGCACGCACTTGGCAAGGTCGGAAAATATCGGTAGGAGCTCAGCTTTGAGAGTGGTTACTCCAGCGACGCCGCAAAGTAGGCTAAACCGAATCTGTAGTAGGTCACAGACATGAAAGCAGCTGTTGTCAATGACAGTCAAGCAGGCTGTGACGCCTAAGGCTATGAAATGAGCAGCAAAGGACATAGTGGCATACTAGGACAAACTTACAATGAAACTGGAGGTGTGGGTTGGAGCAGCCCCTAAACCTTTCAACGCCCACTCGAACAAGTCAAGCTTGGTTGTATGCAAACTTTAAATTGTGCCAAGTTAAACATTTTGAGAAAACGTTCATAGCGTACATTAAGATTCTGGACTGGAAACATATTATGGGAACTCATTTTTTCATTTTTCTGCCTTATATGCTGATTCTTAATAATTTTATTAATTTACATTTTATGGCGTGCAAAGGTCAGAAATGCTATTTGCTCGAAAACCTTTTTTGACTTTTTATCGCTTTTACAAATGGCAACAAAAGAGTGAAAATGGATAACACTTTGTACCCAAAGGGTCGAGGGTACCACAAATTTTTGAAATGTACTTTTTAACAGCTTGAAGGCATATAAAGCACGTTCAGCAAAGCTAGTTGATATCGATCAAAAAGTTAATTTTTTTAATTACATATAATAATATAAAGTCGGTTTTTACCTTGCCGACAGAATTTCAAAAAGTGTTTAGATTAATTCTGTTGGCTAATGGTTATTTTATTCCGTAATTCCCCATCTACAGTAATTATAAAATAGTTCGACATATATATTATAGTTTAACTTGAAAGTTAATATAGTTCGCAAGTTCTATTTAATTTTATTTGCGTCAGCAAAACCTCTTTAAGCCCATTAAGACACTTAGGCCGTTCTCACCACTCAGCTGTTGTCCTTTCTGTACTTTCATTAAAATAACTGCACTTTTTGTTCTATTTAAAACAAAAAAAAATATATTTTCTCAGACGCATTAACAACCCATTACCCAGAAACAAAAAAATTAAATATAAAACAATGCAAAGCCCAAACTATAATAAAACAATGAGAAATGAAAGTAAAATAATTGACATATGCAAGCCACAGTCTTAACTCAGTCCAATTAAGGACCGAGGACAATGCAAAAATTCTTAATGGAATTTGTGGATAATCATTTGGAGTAAAGGTCAAATTCATTTTCTACAATAACAAGCTAAAACAAAATGTCAAGGCCTGCTAAATAATAGCGTTGGAATTATATTATGCACGATATACATATATTGAGATTTAAACTTGTAATCATTTTACAATAAGAGTAAAAATAAGTATTATTATCAAATAAGTTGAAACAAACCACCACCCAAATATAGAACTTTCATAACAATTTCCAAGTCTAACGAAATATTAGCTTTGAATTATACAAATTACACCATCGTTAGACCATCAATTTGAATTGCCCATAGAGTACATACTATTTAGTTACTTTGATATTCTTATAAATACAAAGTTTTTGAATTTGTCGTTGAAATTATTTGCTTCATGATATGTTGGCGACGCTATAATTTCAGCGTCTGTTTCAACTGCCAAGCCATTTTGCAATTTTCTTATTAAATATTCATATTGCGCATAAGACCAGTTGCGCGGCGTGGTTTTAGTAACGCTCGGCTCTTGGAGTATATTTGGAGTCAACCACTCTTGCACTGCAGTTATGATATGTGAACCATCCCACCTACCTCACTGTGAACGAAACCAAGTCCCATTAGAAACGCACTGGCACGCTTGTAAAGCTCACGACGTGCAATAATCTGCGCAGATGTAGTTTATGCCTTAATTCTTGTTTGTCAACATGGACTCGAAGAGTATGGAACTGTCAAGGAAGACAACAAGGGTAAGGGCTAAGCGGAGCTGGGACTAGTTTTATGGCCACGTTTGTGTCTTTGTTGGCCATTAAAATGACACTGCTGCGTTCTCTTTTGTTCTGAAGAATCGCCTTAATTACATTGGTAGCGTCGTTTCAATCAACCACAGCGCAGTTGCCCTCAAACTCCACGTTTAAGCCCTCCATCGTGTCGGTTCCTGGGACCGTCTCGCGGTCTTTATTTATAAGAGGCTTTGACGTTTACTGCAAAAATGCAGGGCACTGTCTTGGCCCTGTTTCAGTTATGACGTCCTAGAAATACTCTGCGACATAACTCAATTACAGTGCATGAGCAAAGTGCTGCAGAGAAACGGATTTGGAGCACTTTAATGCGTTTTCACGAGTTTCTCGTAAAAACTTTTGATAAATGCATGGAAGGAAAACTTGTGCTGCATTTGTGTGCGGTAGTTACCACTACAAAGATACTTTCTTTTTGGTCGTTGTGTTTATGTCGTTGTAATATAAAAAGTGACAGAGGCTGACAGTACACACAAAAAAAAAACAAAAAAAAAAACCTTTGAAGACCCCCAATGGACCAATAGAAGGGAGCTGAGTGACAGCAACAGAAGTTTAAAGCTTGTCCCAAACTGTCGCGACCACCACCAATCCAGAAGGCCATAAATAAACCTTTTTGACTCAACGAACTATGGATACAAGGGACACTATTTGGATACATACATTAAAATCCTGAATAGAAAACTTTTTTCAAAAAAATGTAGTACTACCTGCATATTTTAATAACGAAGATTAAATACACTTTTTTAAATTAATCTTGTCTCGTTCATACTCAACTTAGGATTATTATATTTACCTTAAAAGACAGCATAAAACTGGAAGGACAATTGTTACAGATCTAATGCACTTCAAAAATACCCTTTAAAACAGTGGTCGGCACGTTCCCATCCCATGGGCCTATGGATCACACGTACCGTGCTGTTGTACATGAAACACATGTATGTGTGCATACAATCGCAGAAAAAAAATTCCTATGTATATTTTGAGGACCACTGCTTTAAAATAAGATTTGCAAAATAAAATGTATTTTGAAATTACTATTGACGACTTTGCTCAATTTTATAACTACTCTTAAATCTGTCCCAGTGTCAGTTCAATAGACATTATTAGAAGCTAAAACTCTTGTGGGAGGACAGATGACCCGCAGAAATGTAATTGCCTTTTAACTGGATAAAGAATGAAAACTCGCCAATGCAATAATATAAAAAAGTTCACCCAAAAAAATGGGTACCCTTTATTTATGAAAAAGAAAAAGTAACCCAAATACCCTACATAAATTCAACTTAACGCAAAATCCGACCCAAAATGTCCTTAATTTATATTATAGCTTCCGAGAAAACATGTTATTTTAACAAAAAAATAATAAAAATGTTCCCACACGAAGTAAATCCTAATCCAACGCATTGAAACCCTAAAACAAAAATACAGCTTAATGAGTCTCATGTTTATTCTACAACTTACCTCTTGAAATGTTGAGCTATTTAATCCTTTTTGGCAAAAACTTTTAGCAAACAACACAGCTTTATTTTTTGGTCTAACTTTAACACATTGCAGAAATAAAGTTCTGCAACTTACGTGGCAGCACCAAAAAACAAATCTTCACACTCTCACTTCATTTAACCCACCGACACATACGCATACACACACCTGTAGTTCGCGATAAACCTTATCCGGAACATAGATGCACTATTTTTCACGCACTCGCACACAGCCCCCCGCTGTCATTGTGCCCACAATGGCATATTAACACATTAAATTTTTTTTTTAAACTTCGACTGTTTGTTGGGACCGCCTTAGGCTTTCTTTGCCCATATTAATCGGTCGCCACCAAAGCTCTGATGTTGCCGTACGCGCGTCTAGAACCGAACTAAACGCAAAGGACGAAAACAATGTTGAACCTACCGAGAACAGCTACGACAAAGCTGTCAGATGCCACATCTTTGGGATGCTGCAATCCAAAGTTGCCGGGATGGCGAGAGTCACAGTGAGCGCACGGGAGAGAGCAAGAGTAAGAATTGGCTAATGAGCGCAAGTCAATTGAGTAAAGCTTTTTTAGTATGCGTGCCTGTGCGTGGTGAATAATCCTGCTCGACACACTGGAAAAAAAAATTTTTTTATTCGATCTCAACTAATAAAAATGCTGTAATGTAATGTTGAAGTATTCATATATTGTTTATTAAGCTTACATAAAAATATTCATGAAAGAAAGTTGAGCATTGTTGATGTTTATAAGTACGGGAGCTTGCCAATAGAGGTGGAGAACTATCAATAATCGATAGTCGACGATAGTCCCGTCAACAATAATATACATATTTGGTTTGAATTTAAAGTTTAAAGTTTGTTTAATTTTTAAACACGAAAATTTTTTTTTTGGTTCAAGAATAAAAAAATATTTTTTTTCTTCCTTGAGCCTGGCTCGCCTATCCAAAACAATTGGGCCCGCCTTGCTAAATACTCTTTCGGACTCAAAGGATGTTGCAGTATTTTAAAAACAGCCTTATAGGCAAGGAAAAATCCGTTTGGCTCACTATTGAAAATGTCAGGCTGCCATCGATAGATCTCTCAGTGAACAAAACAGCCATGGTACTAGCTGCATGTTTCGGGTCATTATCTTATTTCTTTTGCCAGTTATTGTTACCTAGAAGAAAATGAGGAAAACATAAAAAAAATTTAATTTAAATTTAAATGATGCTCAATAGAGACCTAATAACAATACTTGTTATATTAGTACATAGCCTGTCGTTACTTTTATTTCGTTTTTAAAGTTGGCAACTACAAAAAACATACGAGGGGCATTCAAAAAGTAAGTTTCCCTAATTTTAAAATGAAGTACAAAACAATTTGTAGGTTACAAAATGAATATTTATTAATTATTTGACTCACAAACTATTTTTCTACATAGTCACCTTCGACTTGAATACATTTTTAACCCCCGACGCAAAAAGAGGGGTGTTATAAGTTTGACGTGTCTGTTTGTCTGTCTGTCTATGGCATCGTAGCTCCCGAACGCTTGCAGTGACTTATGTGCGAGTGTTGTTAGACATGTTTGGTGAAAATCGGTTGAGCCGTTTAAAAGTTGTGGGGAGTAAAAGTGGGGAGAAAAACATCAACTTTGTCCGATTGGCTTAAAATTTGGTCCTATTGTAGCTGACGACGTCACTGATTCGAATCTGAGGTTATTTTTGCTCTATCTCTTCTCGTTTAGAAGTAATGGCCATTTGAAGTTAAAAACATAAACTTTGTCCGATTGGCTTAAAATTTGGTCCTATTAAAGCTGACGACGCCACTGATTCGAATCTGAGGTTATTTTTTCTCTATCTCTTTGCGTTTTTGCTCTATCTCTTCGCGTTTAGAAGTTATGGCCATTTGAAGTTAAAAACATAAACTTTGTCCGATTGGCTTAAAATTTGGTCCTATTGAAGCTGACGACGCCACTGATTCTAATCTGAGGTTATTTTTGCTCTATCTCTTCGCGTTTAGAAGTTATGGCCATTTGAAGTTAAAAACATAAACTTTGTCCGATTGGCTTAAAATTTGGTCCTATTGAAGCTGACGACGCCACTGATTCGAATCTGAGGTTATTTTTTCTCTATCTCTTCGCGTTTAGAAGTTATGGCTATTTGAAGTTAAAAACATAAACTTTGTCCGATTGGCTTAAAATTTGGTCCTATTGAAGCTGACGACGCCACTTATTCGAATCTGAGGTTATTTTTGCTCTATCTCTTCGCGTTTAGAAGTTATGGCCATTTGAAGTTAAAAACATAAACTTTGTCCGAATGGCTTAAAATTTCATCCTATTGAAGCTGACGACGCCACTGATTCGAATCTGAGGTTATTTTTGCTCTTAGAAGTAATGGCCATTTGAAGTTAAAAACATAAACTTTGTCCGATTGGCTTAAAATTTGTCTGTCTGACTGTCTGTCTGTCTGTGGCATCGTAACTCCCGAACGCATGCAGTGATTTCAATTTATTTTTTTTTGTATTAAAGGTGACTTATGTGCGAGTGTTCCTAGACATGATGAAAATCGGTCGAGCCGTTTAAAAGTTGTGGGGAGTGAAAGTGGGGAGAATGCGTAAAAAAAAGCAAACGAGCTTGACCTTAAATGTAATCTATACCTTAACAAGAATCTAAATTATAGTAAGTATATTATAATATACTAAAGTCTAACTTAACCTAACCTACCTATAAAAAGTATGAAATAAAAAATTAAATTAAAAATTTAAAAAACCCCCGAACTTAAGTAATTTTCATTTAAAAAGTGAAAAATAATAAAAGAAACTTAATGTTAAAGTACCTATGAATCTATTAATAATTCTAAAAAAATACGTCGCGTTGGGGGACCGCTCCTAAACTAACAATTTAAATACAAATAGTCTAATTAAGCAACAAAGATTAACTTAAAAACAAAATTAAGAAAATACTTCAAAAACTTTCATAGAATTACTTCAAAAAATTTGCATGTAAGATTCGACCGTCAACGACGTCTGCCCTCGCGTGTCCCCCAACGCGACGTATTTTTTTTAGAATTATTAATAGATTCATAGGTACTTTAACATTATCGTTCCAATTTTAGTATATGTTCCGCCGAAGCGAGAACACTTTAACATTAAGTTTCTTTTATTATTTTTCACTTTTTAAATGAAAATTACTTAAGTTCGGGGGTTTTTTAAATTTTTAATTTAATTTTTTTCGTATCTGTTATAGAGTTTATGCAAACCTTCTTTAAAAAAAGACGTGCCTTGTTTTTAGAGCCATAATTTGACAGATGTTTGGACTTCTTCGTTTGAAACAAAATGCTGCCCACCTAAGCTTTCTTTCAATTTTGGAAAAAGAAAAAGTCACTTGGTGCGAGATCCGGAGAGTAGGGTGGGTGATCGAAAATTTCCCATTTGAATTTTTCCAATAAAGTTCTCGTTTTTTGAGCAGAATGAGGCCGTGCATTATTTTTTTGGATAATTTTCCTGGCCGTTTTCGTCTGATGGCATTTTTAAGCTTATTTTAAACTTCGCAGTAACGATCCTCATTGATTGTTGTACCAAGTTCCAAAAAATCAACCAACAAAACACCTAACTCGTCCCAAAAAACTGTGGCCATGATTTTTCCAGCAGAACGTTGAATTTTTGCTTTTTTGGAGCACTTTCTTCTGGTTTCTTCCAAACCATGCACACTCATACAATTCTCACAGTAAATTTCCACTAGTTCACTGTGAATTTTGTTACTATTCAGTCCTTTTGAAGTTAAAAAACGAATAACTGCACGCAATTCACAATTGGACACGTTTTGCAATGGTAGCTCCATGATTGTTGTGTTTATACTGCTGAAAAAACTATTTTCGGTCACCAATACCAGTGCCGCTCTTATCGATAGACTCAACACTGATGTTGTGTTCAGTGCGGGTTTCAGGGAAACTTACTTTTTGATGAAAACCAATTCTCTGGCAGTAAGACTTTAAAGAATGGGAAGACGATATTTGAATTCGCCATTATTTAAAATTTCAAAATCGATTTACCGCAGCTAAGGAAACATTTTCCTTATTCCATTTTTACTACAATGAATACAAATATTGAGGAAATTTAAATTTATTTTAATATACATATTTATTTACATATTAATTATAATACGGTATAATGCTACAACTAATAAAACACTGGGTAACTAAAACCTGAGATACTATCGTACTCAGTTGTCGGACTTTTATTAACCGTTTAAAAGCTATACTTTTAACGTTATGATTGAGAAAAAGATAAAGATTGACTTAAAAGACATGCAAGACGCTAACCGATTAGCTTGATCCTTTCAAATAAATAGTTAGTATAAGATTCGTCCTATACTTCATCTCACATTTAAAACAAATAATAAAATTCTCTTCTTCCAAGCGCAAACAGACCAAAATGAAAACATAGACAGAATTTCAATTAAATTGTTATGTTCCAACACGGGTATTGTGTGGAAGATAAATATTTCCACAAGTTACAATTATGCTAAACAGTTGGCAACATCGAAGTATTCGTAATAGAGCTCAACGGAATAGAAAATTTTACGTATTCATTTTCTTGTTACCAAGCAAGACAAAAAATTCGTTGTAATTATACCCTGTACCGTATGGTACCAAGGGTGTATTAAGTTTGTGCAAGCCGAAAATGAATGTAACATATAAAAGGAGACGTCGGAGACACCCAAAGTTACCTTAAATACGATCAGGGTGAATAGAGAAGTCGATTTACCCATGTCCGTCTGTCCGTCTGCCAGTCTGTCAGTCTGTCCGTCTGTCCGTCCGTCCGTGTGAACGCCTAGATCTCAGAGATGGTAAGAGCTAGAGTTACCAAACTTTCACATTAGATCCCATATTAATCCAAGTTTATTTTATTTTTTTGATATCGGGGATGAATTATATAGCTCCCATGGGGGTGTTTGAGACGACCTCGACAAAAAAAAACGTTTTAGACGAATAATTCGTTTGTTTATGAAGATATCGTAACCAAATTTGGTATCCGAAAGTTTTTTATAGTTCCCAATCACTGTACCAAATCCCATAGGACCGATCGGCCAAAATAACTTTTTTAAAGAAAAATTCGCTATATTTCGTTTTTAATAAAGATATCGTAACCGGATTTGGCGTTTGGAAATTTTTTAGACCACTTAAGCAATGTGCCAAATTTGAACAAAATCGGTTGACTATATCATATAGCTCCCATAGGTCCGATCTTCCAAAAAATCGATTTTTTAACAAAATTTGTTGTGTTTCGTTTATTTGTTAAGATATTGGGACCAAATTTGACATTCGTGAGTATTTTATAGTTCCTAAGCACTGTACCAAATTTAATCCAAATCGTTTGACTAGATCATATAGCTCCCATAGGACCAATCGGTCCAAAAACACGTTTTTTATACAAAATTCGATGTGTTTTGTTTGTTTGTAAAGATATTTGAAATAAATTTGGCATTCAGATCTTTTTTAAGGTATTTAAGCACTGTGTCAAATTTTATTGAAATTTGTTGACTATATCATATAGCTCCCATAGGAACGATCGGTCAAAAAAAAAATTTTTTGGTTAAAAATTCTTCTGTTTTTGGTTTTTTGTGAAGAAATCGGACTTTATTACAAGCTAGTGGTACAGGGTATCCTAAAGTCGTCCGCGCCCGACTTTACGTCCGCCATTTTTTTGAATTGGTGGGGTGCTGAATATAGTAAAATTTCCAAATTATATTGTGTTCTTCAAAAACCATTATCTCTTATTCTTTTGTATTCACCTCTTAGGAAATGTTATACATTTCTTTTACACTCCGATTTTTATGTTGAATGATATTTCATTAATTTTATTTTAAAAATCTGGAAACCAGTCCAGGCAGTTTTAGTCAAGCTGCTAATTAGTTTAACAATGTATTTTCAAGTGTAATTCATTTTTAAAGGACTATCAAACCTAATCAAAGATTTTTATTTTTATTTCTTTGTGTACTTATTGAATCTCCACTTTTTTCTTTAAACTTATTTAAATATTATTGTAAACAAAAATGACTTTACAATTAATAGGTGGATTGCATTTATTGTAAACGGCCCTAACAAGATGTCGGTGGGTTGGAAGGGCGCAACCCGTAGCTGACAATTAAAAATCTTGCAGTAGGGTTTGGGTGAGAGGCGTACATGATTTAACGTTTTTGCTGGTTTTCAAAGATCTCTTCTTTTACTAGATTAACATGAGGGACTCTGTTAATATTCTTGTTTCGGGGGTACGAAGATGCCCCAAGGTTGTTCTTAGGATTTTAGGCTGCGCTCGCTACATATCTCCATAACTCCGAACCGTAATCCTGATTGGTTTTAGCTCGGAGCAATTTTCAATCTGCAAGGCAGCTTTTGAAAGACAATTTTGGAGGCTAATTAGTGTGCATGATGATGGCTGAGTCTTGCCTTTTCCCGGCTTGGGAAACATTACTATGATCGACTTCTTTCAATCCAACTTAAAACTGTAACTGTGGTGATTGTAGCTTATTCACAGAATTTAATAGAAATGATTTGTTTTAAAGGATCTTCTAAGCAATTGTAAATAATAAACAAAAAATAACTTTCAAAATTTAGTCTATATGAGGCTACATACCAGTTTTTGTGACTATATCTTTTTCGAAAAAGGGTTCACAAAAACTTGCTTTAAGTGAAATTTATAGAGATATTTTTGTTCATACGGATACCCGATATACACGATATATACATATATTTTCATACATTTGCTCGAGCTTATTCCTCGTCTGCAACTTCTGTACGGAGTATAAAAATAGAGGAGATCCATAAAAGAGAGCTCCAAACAGTCAACGTAACATCATATTTTTGTCTTAAGCGATATACGTTTTGGAACTTTAATATTTTGTATCATGATGTCCGACAGGGGTTACCCTGTTACAAAATTCCAGAAAACTAAGCACACAAAATTGGAAAACTGGAACGTAATTTTCGTGTCGGCAATTCTGGATTGGACAATAAAGCTCGCACAATGGGTAAATTTTGTTTTTGCAAAAATCGACGCGTAGCCGCCGGCAATCTATTTGTGTTTAATCACTCAAAAACTCACTCGACCTATAGTTGCTAAGTTAACAATATTTGTTCTTAATGCAGTCAAGAAAATTTTCGTCTGCGAGCACTAGTAAAAATTTGTCGGCTATTTGTTTGTGCGTTTGGCTGGTGCCACCACTTGCAAAAAACAATGATGTGAGCACCCTGAGCAAATGAGTCAAAGACAACTCTCCAATGCAGACCCAGCATTACTTCTCATAATAATATTGTACACATATTAGGAGATATCTGCTCGCCTGCACCGTCTCATTAGAAAACTAGTTGAACCAAATATTCTAATCAGTTGATAGTTACCAAAAGCAAAAGGAAGCTCCTCGATATTGAATAAAACATGTTAACACATTTCCAATCAGACTAAAAAAATTGAAAAATTGCCGCCTCAGTCCAATGTCAACAACCGTCTCCGGTTGCTGCTGCGCAACAAGTGCAGATGATTAAAGCAGCACCAAGCCGGCATTTTGCTGCTCTCGTGCGCAACATGCTTAATCACGCTCGAGCATGCTCAACTGGCTCTCTCTCCTCGTGACGCTTGTTAGCTGCATCGACGACACGAGGGAATACGAACGCGACGACGCGTCGGTTGGCAACTTGAATTGTTATCAGCTGAGATGATGAGATATTTTGTTTTAGCGCGTTTTGGGTCTTCAAAAGAGCTTTAGTTGCCTTTGACTTCAGTTAGTAGAGATCTATTCGGCGAGCTATGCGCATGCACGACGTCAGCTCAAAGTCGGTTTGGTGTGATACGATAAGTCCTTTCTGTTGCGTGCCTGTGACTCTCAAACTGTGGCGCTAAAGAAGTGAAGCAATTTTAAAAATAAGCTGTTGAAGTAAAGTGCAGTAAAGTACAAAATTAAGTGTTTTTTGTGTAGCTTTATTCACTTTAATCTTTAATAAATGTAAATATAATTAAAATTGCACGCTTTGTGTTAGACATTTTTTTGATATTATCTTGCTCGGGCTGGTGATAAGTAAAAGTGGCGAATAAACTGGATTGTACGAAGTGTACTGCTTTAAAGGCAATGTTCTTGAAACAATTGCAGTTCATAAACATTGTATAAACAAAGTAATAAGCGGCTGACCATAAAAACCAGAAATCTACTTAACTTTTTGTGTGATGTGAGTTTAATTTGAACAATATTGTGTAATGCTCAAGTTGTGTTCTTTGCTTACGACAAAGAAATGTATCTACTTTTAAATAGGCAAAAATTTTGGTAACAAAAAAAATGTATAACTCCAGCTGTTTTGCTTGCATCAGATATTCAGTATATATTTATCTTAAATTATTTGTATTAAAATAAACACAAAGAAAAATATTGTACATATGTCATTGAATATCTTTAAATTTTAATCTCAAAACTTGCTTAAAAATTAAATAAAGAAAAATACTGAATACTTTTTGTTTTTAACCACAAACCTTGAATATCAGTGTTTAAATTTAGATTTTTATTTGAAAAACGTGATATAAGAAAAATGTTCAACAAACAAGCTACAAGATTTTTGTATGTTTGTGTTTTTAATCATTAATTGTACAAAACACAACAAAAAAAAAACTATTCACCCTTGTATGTATCGTTGCTATTAGCACGTACATATGTACCAGCTTAACTTGGCCAAAACATCCCCAAAAACCCCAAAAAGGCTCCAGCAGTTTCAACTAAACTTTGTTTGTAAGAAACGATGATTTGATTTTGTTTTGAAGTTTTTGTTCATAAATGAATCGGACTCAATATTTCAGAACATCTTAAAGAAAAAAAAATAGCAACCTTCAACAGAAATAGGGCTTATGACTGGGACTCCCTCTTTGAAGACAGGTCAACACAACTTCCGCTTACGAATTCCACGAAATAGGCAAAACATCGTTAACGCAATTAATCGGCTTATAGAGATACCGCCACTCAGCTCGTTTATTTTTACTCTTTAAACATAGGGTGTATAGAGTACTTCACTTATGCACAATAAATGAAACATGCAAAGAAAGACGTCCACAGACCGTGAGTTGTTTATGCCATTATCGAGGGTAGCGGCTTGCCTCTTAAAAAAGACTTTGTCAAATTGAGTCAAAATATGTTCCACGGTACCATCGGTCGAATCTCGCTATTTCACATTTTTATCCGAAATGAAAAAAATTCATATAAATGCTATAAAGATTGGGTGAAAAAAAAAATTAACTTATTCATTTCAACGCCCTTTGACTTTAAGCCACTATAAAAATTCAACTTTATGTTAATTTTGGTATATTATTTATTATTTGTTAAATATTGGGAATTACTAACAAAATGTGTTTCAATTTATTATATTAAGAAATTATGTTTTTTCTGAAAAAAAAGGGTGTAGGGTATCCCGCGTTTTCTATGGTACGTACGCTTTTATTTTGTTACCTACCTCAACAAGCTTGCAGCATGCCAATAAAAAGATACACAATACATGAATGAATAAAAAGATACATAGTGGACAAAACCAGAGAAGAGCTTCGACTAATTGTAGCGCCACATTGTACAAAAACGACCAAGAAGATAAATAATGACCAATAAATCAAACCAAGCTCACATACGGCAGTCACAAACAAAAAGCCAGTTATTATAGGTGCAGAGTATAAGTATGTAAATGGTAAAAAAAAGGAAAAATACTGGCAAGAGTATTATGCAATTTTTTGGGTTAAATGCGTAAAAAACAGATATCAAGGCAGGGCATCAAACTATGGCACGGAACTTTGCATAACAAATTGTATACAAACTGGATCTACCGTTTAAGCTTTTGTGTAATATTTAAAATTATGAATAATATAGAAAATTCTGAATGATGACCCCTAGCTGGGATACGAACAGATTACTCACAAAAATAAACTTTGTCTGCAAAACATATTTGACGTTTTTGCAGGTAACCAAGATGATGTTAGATATTGTCAATTACTTTTCAATTGATTCATATCTTAAAAGACATAAACCTGTTAAGCAACTTAAAATTACGACACCGCCAAATATATTTCACAAAATTCGAAACTAATGTTAATTTTCAAATATTATACCAAAATTATCATGACATCTGCAAAAGTATAAAAACTTGTTAATATGAATATATTCTAGCAAAATATTGTTTGGGTTTTTGTAAATACTTTACAAAATATATGATATACTTTAGTGCTGTGTTAATTTCCCCACGCATTGATTAATGCGAAATGTGATTTTTTAGCTTTGGGGATTTTTAATTTACTATAATAAAAAAAAGAATAAAGCTTGTGAGCCAGCCAACCAACGTGACTCTTTGCACAACCTTTTGAGAAATATATATTACATATCTGTCATAAGACAAGATACAGATGTATAATTAAGAATATTTTGTGTCAAATTAAAAAGTAATTGAGTAACAGAGATATTAATTAAGCTATTGTGCAGCATATATATCAATAATAAATGAACTGCATTTAAACGTTTAACAACTGTTTACATTTTTTTTTCCCCCGTAAGGGTTCCTCACTGCGACCAAAAGGTCTTTTGTACCATACCCATAAATGAAAGCAAAAGACTTGCCGCTTTCCGCATGGATGGAAAGATGGAAGTGGAATATGTCTGGTGGTTTCATCGTCTTCTAGACAGGCCGATAGGCCAATTTTCTGTAGATGGTATCTAACAGTGTGGTATATAGGTATGCTACCAGGAGTTTTAAGTCCGTTCTGCCAAGACCTTTTGTCTTGATCATATCCAGAGATTTCACAAGCACTTTTGCTTGACGAATGTTCTCCTGCGGGCCATTTTTTTGTCATGGTTTTGATTGTGGACTAACAAATACCACAGGACGGTGCAGGAGATGTAGTCAGGGATGAGGCACCCTGTCGAGAGATCTTTTTCTTGATATGAAGTATTTCCGTGATCATAAGATCTGATCTAGAGCAGATCTATACGTCAGGAAGGGAATATATAAGTGCGGCATGACCAGTGTCACTTGCTAAGAGTCCACATGTGAACTGGATCAAGGACTGACTCCATGACAACTGTCGGACAGGTACGCATAGCTCCCGTACCATCATACGGTAGATCCATTATATAATATGAGAGCTGAAGCCCCATGTGCTGCCAAAGAACTTTCTACAAGCCCACTTGGCTCGAGTAGCTTTGGAGAGCACTTGTACTAAGTGGAAGATCCAGTTGGGTCGTTTGTCTATTTGACCTGGTCTGAATACTCCACCTCAGTGTTATTTATAACAAGGTTCTGAAGCTCAATGTTGTTTTTCTTCGTGAAGGGAACAATCACCGCTTTTTGCGGGTTGATGCTAGCCCTTTGCTGTTTAAATACTGCCAGGCTTTTGAAATATAAATGATTTTCACTTTATTTTTATTATTTTTGTTCATTCCGCATTATTTCCTTGCATCCATGATATGCCGCATACTTCGCATACTGGTTAATTAACAAAATCACCTTATGCCCAGCTCCACAAAGGTAGTGCATAAATCTTTAGTTCTGCCTAAGTTACGCCACGCAAGTGGCCCGTGAGCACCGATCTATCTTCACTTTCTTACTCACCTTAGCATTTATTCTTTTCGCTTTCTTAGTTTTTCACAATCTGCTCGCATTTTTCTGTACATATTTGTAAGTCTGTATATTATCCTCAGCCATTTCTGTTGCTCGTCAATCCTTGCCAAAGCGATTCTTTATGTTCACTTAGAGATTCGTATATAGTATAAGATCATGCTAATTAATTAAATTTGTACGTGAAGTACAGTATGATTGAATAGCATCCGACATTAAAATACATAGTTTAAATTATTTACAAAATGAGTCATCCATTGCTTTCCTACGATAAACGGTTTCCGAGCAATCGAACAAAAAAGTTGCTCTAAACGCCATTTTTGTACTCCGCTGGTCTAAATCGTAAATTTCTTATGAACGAAATATATGTGTAAAATTTCTAAAAAAAAAACCTACCTGCTTTGGTGATATTTGGAAATTATTCGTAAAACACCTAATACCATTTTCCACTTTCAAAATTTAAACAGGCATTGTGCTTGAACCAATTAACCTACAGCCTTGATTTATGTGTTGTTTTATTGATTATTTTATTCGCAACTATTTCAAAAAATCATGACCGATTTGATAGAAAAAAAAGGAGAGTACCATACTGTATATTGCCGGAAAGCACTGCCATGCGACGTACCCTCAAATACGAAAACTCGGTTTTAAACTTCAAACAAGGTCCCTAACGATGCCTGAAAGTTTCATTTATTAAGTTTTTTTCCATTAAATTACATTTTTGAACCTTGTACGAATTATTAATACATTTAATGTCTGGCCTAAGTCGTTTGTACCATGGCACCAGTAGAGTTTTTGGTCTATAAACTGAGATGAATGTGTCAAATCCTGTCAGAGGCAGGATAGCTGTTTCAGTGCAGCCTAAATTTAAATTGATCGGAATTATTGATAAATAATCATTAACATATGATTACAACACAGGGACGAAACGTGATGTATCGTGGTCTCGAAATAAGGCATCCCCGGAAAAATTGTAGATATTATCCAAAATAAATTCGGGCAGCGTTTCGACTAGGCAGTACCAAGAACTTGGTACAGACTTAGAGACGGGCATATCTATGTAAACCTAATTTAATTCTGCACAATTGGAATTTCCGCACTACCCCCTGAAACAAGTTTTTATAGTTACAACTTCCATTTTACCTTGCTTCTTCTTCTTTTACATACATTGTAAAAAACTACTGTACCCTTGGCCTTATGGTTCAGAGGTATTAAATTTTTATTTCAATAACAAACTTGTCTTGTTTATAGGTCTTTACAACCGAACAGTTAACACTTCCGCGTCACAATTCAATACAGCACCAAATCTCATCCGTAAAAAAAATAAAACTAAAACCAAGCAAACAGAAAAAATAACTGCAATTACAAACGATTATTAAAATATTTCCGCAGTTCAACAACAGAAACCATAATTTTAAAAATCGTAAGCCATAATTATGGCAAAATGAGCGTAACGTAAACAAAAACAGAAGCAAAGCTAACAGTCAAAAATTTAAAAATTATAAAATGTTTGATTTTTTAGCGACACAATCTTTTATTTCTAACGGCATCTGTTTTTTTTTTTCTTTCAGGCCCAAAATATTTACAGAATGCAGTGCAACAGAATTATAACAGGGCTACATCTGTTAGGCTGTCTGTTACTGGTGCAGACGCAGTTTTGGAGTATCGCCAATGGCTCTCAAACCATAAACGAAACGATGGGTAAGTATATTTTATAATTGTATGTTAATCAAGTTGTAATTGTAATAACAACGTGTGAAAAAATACAACTAACAATTGAGAGTTAAACAGAGTTTTAGTAACTTGACGAACGGCCTTGGCCAATATTGGCTGAATTTGCATAATTATACTTTTTCTTTTGAATACTCTAAAAACTACATACTCTTTACGCAGTCGGGCACACAAGGAAAATATTAAAGTAGATATACGAAAATTTTATTTCTCCTTACCGTTGATAAATGGCTTTTATTTTTTTAATTCTTGCAAATAGCTTTTTGAAAACTAAGAAAGCAACTTTTATCAGTGTAACATCTTAAAATTATGCCTAAATGAAGAAAACAGAAGGTCTGTCAGAAGGACCTATATTTTATGTTAGGGCAATTTTTCAGCATTCAAAATCCGTATTTTTTATTATCCTCTTATACCCTGTTTTTTTTCTAGGACTATTTTAGTGAAAAAGGACCTTTTCCAAAAAACGGTTTCACATATGATGTCATAAAATCTGTACTGATTCGAATTTTTTTAAAATTTTTTTTCCTGAAAAGTAGAATAGAGTACCTTTCCATAATGTCCCAAATCATAAAAATCGGTTGTCTAAAGAAAAAACTACAGCAGAAACTGTGTGCCCAAAATGCCAAAAAAAACAGCATTTTGGTGACTTTTTCTACAAAAAAAGCCATTTATTTTAAAAAAAGTCTTTGACACCTGCAAATTTTATTATTTAAGGTTATTGGTCATGAAATGTAGATTTCCATATAATTTTATCTTTTTATGATAAAAGATGACCGACTTATTGCATTTTTAGTAAAATAAGAAATTTTTTTTGGGACAATTTTTTTCGTCTTTTAACTGCATTTAACCTTTGAAAAGTGGTTCACTCTTCTATAATTAATTTCTTTTTTGAAAGTAGTTGTTAGTAGCTTTCAAATAAGCAATTTTTCGAAGAATTCGAACAGCCCATTGAACATCTCTAACTGAATTCATCATGAAGAGTTCACGAAAAATTATGATTTTCCCAAATAAATAAAGTAATTTTTTAAAAAATTTGAATCAGTACAGATTTTATGACATCATATGTGAAACCGTTTTTTGGAAAAGGTCCTTTTTCACTAAAATAGTCCTAGAAAAAAAACAGGGTATAAGAGGATAATAAAAAATACGGATTTTGAATGCTGAAACATTGCCCTAACGTAAAATATAAGTCTCATCTCTGGAGAAAAAAAAAGTGTGAAATTTGTCGTCTAGTGTTATACACACATTTAACTTGAGGTCAGCGCAAAGTATAAAATAATAAATGCCATTATTTATAAAGCAATAAAAAAATATTGTAACCACGTTCAAACAACTTGGAAGACTGAAAAATGACGGCAAAACAATCCAATTCATAGCTCATATTTTATATGCTTAACATCTTCAGAAAGATACCTGTTGTTATACCCTGTAAAGTCAGTTGGTTTGATTATTAAACACTTAAAGTTCGGAATATACCCCAAGTAGATGCTCAAGTTCAAAACTACTCAACTTTAGTCATGGATCGTTCAACAACCGAACAAAGCGTAAAAGTGGGAGGATATAAGAACAGCCAGATGAGTTTTAGTCGAAAAATACGATGTTCGCATACGGGATTGTAAAACCAGCCTTGCATTTGGTGTATACGTATGTTTCCAATTTTTTTTACAAAATATACGAGATTTTTTGTGCATTGACAAGAAAGAAATAATATAGATTGTGACAAAAAAGTTTTCGGAAAATTTACATTCATTTAAGTCGCGCGCGTTAAGTATTTTTCAATATTTTGAGTTTCTATATGTCGGTAGGACTGTACTTGGTGACTATGCTAAAAATGAGCGGAATCTGTTAACCAGTTTGTTTAGGGCGCTGGTAATACCACAACATTAGTGCTCGTCGACGCGCCATCGCATTGAGCCACGATTGTGAACGCACTTAAGGCAAAACACTCGATAAATACTATCGACCAGGCACCGTACAGTCCAGATCTGGCACCGTGTGACTTTTTCCTCCTTCCAAAACTTCCAAAACGGAGACAAACTAAATATTGAAGAAGATTAAGTATTTTGCATTTTATTTAGAAATTTCGTCTAGATTAGTTAGGATATTCTAGTGGCCGAAACGCCTTTTATGTGAAGAAATCAGCTGACAGATTATGTAAGAAGTTAACTGAAAAATACAATCAAAGCATATACAAAGCTAAAAAGTTTTTTAAAAAAAACTTTAAAAAATCATGAAATCGAATCAAATTACCATTTATAGAGCATAAAGTATAACAAAGTCGGGACAGTACGACTCTAATCGGCTTACCTATTTTCTTTTAAAGTACCCAAAAAGCAGCCTACTACAAATATTAGTAAATGTAAAAATAAAAAATCATGGAATTTGAAGCCAAAGCGCCTACTTGACAAACTGGTGATAATTTTATTATTAAATATCCAAAAAATGCAAAAAATACGCGTGCCTACAAAATTTTTACCTATCTATGTTGTAATAAGATGTGATGAACTATGGGCAAAATCGTATTCACGTGTGCACTGTATGTAGAAATCGTATACGTGCAAGTAGGAGAGATTCCAGGGGAAGCTCTTGCAGCGTTGCAAGGCCAAAATGTATATAGCATACAGAAGGGGACCCCCAAAGTTACCCAAATTATGATGGGGGCGACTAGAGAAGTCGATATAGTCCATAGAGTCGGACTGAACGCTAAGATCTCAGAGATGGTAAGAGATAGACCAACCAAACTTTTAGATAAGACAAATAGGACCAATCGGCCAATTGTTGCAAATTCGTTGTATTTCGCTTGTTTATAAAAATATGGTTTATCGGTACCGATCTCCATTAAAAGAGGTCTGGTTCTGCCCGATTCAATTCCCTAGTACAAACTTATAATATTAATTTGTATGCTTATAGCCTTTGAGCAGATTTATGTCACGTGTGTTCGTCGTTAAACTATCATAAAGCTAACGATTTCTCAATTTACAATTATTATCGTAATTAGTAATTTCTAAGTACTACAAATAAAAAAATAATCATCCGACCGCCTTACCATAGGTGTATAGCGACGATAAGTCCAAACGTGCTCTTGTTTACGGTCATGCTCTTGAGCATTTTTTATTGCACAAATTTTATTGGACAGGCTTTAGGCGGCCTCTATCAAGATTATCTTCTTCCCGCCCTCCCAAATGCCTTAAGAGACGGTTAAAATATTTAATTGTGAATATGCAAGCAAAACTTAGTCAACGCACAGCTGTTAGTGAAGTCTTAAGCCGGATCTGCATTTTAATGTGATTTTGATTAACATTTTGCCGGGTTTTTGACGTGTGCATTGATTTATAAAGCAAATAAATGTGTGACAAGAATAATAAGAAACTCAAATACTTAAGCAATTTTTTATTTTGCAATTGAACGGGATATTATTGGTGCAGTTCAAGCACCGTTACAACAAATAGATTTGTGGATTTTTAATTTTTGTACTCTTTATAAAGTAATTTGCTTAATTTAATCAGCAGCTTAGTTTGTTTATTTGTTTTGTTTTGAGCTGCGACTGAAAAAATATATAAATATATATGTATATAGCAATATGCTAAGCAATTAAGCTCAACTAATTGGGAAAAAATCGAAATGAACAAAAAAAAGGTGATAAATGACATGTAGGCATTTGTGCAGATATACTCGTACATGTGCACAATCCAATAATCTAGCATCATCAATCATATGACTCCCAATATCTTTTGATTACGACACAGCGAATAATACTAAGCCTTTTGGCAAATGGGAATTTTGGTCTACCTCAGAATAGGGTCAACTTGATCGTACAGAACTTAAATAAGTATTGTACAAGAATAAACAAATATTCATCGTTAATTTAACCAAGGTCATCAAATCTAGCTTTTATTTATACGTTTATCATCGTCTATTTTAATTTTAGCCAAAACGTTATGCCTTTACCAAGAGTACAATATCACATATCAAAAGGAACTAGGTGCTGTTTGGTTTCCAGCCAACGATCCTTGCCTGGTTTACACTTGTGCTGCCGGCGTGGGTGAGACACCTCAGGCGCAAATGATTGAAACTCGAGTAGACTGCAGTGAGTTTTATTGCGAAGTGGTGAGTTTCCGTTATGGATTTCTAGTATTGGTATCTCTCACTAACACGGACTCCTATAACAGGGCTCTGAACTGCGCAAATCCCCAGACAGTTGCTGCGGTGAGTGTGTGCAAACACATTGTAGAGACAACAACACTCTGCGTAATATTGGCGAGTCCTGGCACAATGAGGCTGACTGCAGCATGCTAGAGTGTCGACGTTTAGAGAATGGTGACGTCATTATCAACAAGTATAAGCGTGACTGTCCCCCTGTACCCGCAAATTGCCCTGCTGCACTTGTAGAAACTTTCAACTGTTGTCCCATATGCCGCGCGATACCTATGGCTCGAGACGAGCAATTAGAAGATACTGAGCCAAAGGAAGATACATGGACAAAAGAATTCTATCGGCAACACCCGTGTGTACGAAACTGCCAAGTTGGTGCGTCACCCATGACATGCCGGTATAAATTTGTGGTGGAATGGTACCAAACCCTCTCTAAGGCCTGTTTTGATTGTCCACAAAATGTGACTGATTGTGAGCGTCCTCACTGCGTAACTGCCGATGGTTTGATTCGCAGCATTACCGTAGTCAATCGCATGCTGCCGGGTCCAACCATTGAGGTGTGCGAGGGTGATAACATTGTTGTGGATGTAAAAAACAACTTACTAGGTGAAAGTACCACTATTCACTGGCATGGACTGCATCAACGACACTCGCCCTATATGGATGGGACACCTCATATCACACAATGTCCCATTCCGCCACATGCCACATTTCGATACAATTTCAAGGCAGACAACGCGGGAACTCATTTTTGGCACTCGCACACGGGCATGCAGCGTGGCGATGGCGTTTTAGGGGCCCTTATCATACGTAGACCCAGGTTCTTAGAGCCACATGGCGGGCTTTACGACATGGACTTACCAGAACATGTTATGATTCTGCAAGATTGGGTCAGTGAGCCGGGAGCCAGCACTTTTGCAAATCATCACCACTCTCGTGGAGACAACAAGCCGCATACTCTGCTTATCAATGGACGCGGGCGGTTTTATAATCAAATATGGCAGCAAGCCAGAGCGCAGCATAGTGCATTCCGAGTCAGTGAACCTACTACCAAGAGCCTACAGGCGAAGACACAGCCCAAACCCAGTTTATCCATAGATAAACCAAGTACTAACGGATCACAGCCGAATATAGAGGTTGACATAGTACAGCCGCTGGAAGGGGTCCAACGCATAAGCTTCAAGCAAGGCAATGAACTATCTCGGTTGGCTCGCTTAGCATCACCGAAGACCACAAAGCTGCAGCCGATGGGTACGAGCTTTAGTGCGTCTGAAACCAGATCCCGGCAACGTCGTGGCAATCTAGAGAAAGTACCGCTGGAAATGATACCACTTCAGGTGTACAATGTGCGTTTCGGGGTTCGTTACCGTTTTCGCATTATCAATGGAGAATTTCTAAATTGTCCAGTTGTAGTATCCATTGACGATCACAATCTTACCGCCATCAGCTCTGACAGCTATGACTTTGAACCAGTGGAAGTGGGCTCTATAGTCACATACGCAGGTGAACGGTTTGATTTTGTGGTAAAAGCATTTCGCCCCATTGGTAACTACTGGGTGCGCCTGAAGGGTTTAATGGACTGCGATGAGCGATTTACCTCGGCTTTCCAGGTAGCCATTTTGCGCTATGAAGGTGCGCCCTCTGTGGAACCCAGCGCTCCACTCAGTTATGGACACAAAGCGCCGGGCATTGAACTGAATGTCATGAACCGTGGACCGGGCTATCCTGATACCATGACCGTGGCAGAGCTGCGCGCTTTACCACTTTACGATATGGAGTCGGGCATCGATACCGACACCCTGGTACCCAAAGCCGACTACAAGTTCTTTGTCTACTACGATTTTTATGGAAAAGACAATCCTGAATTTCATCCTAGTGAATATTACGGCTTTGACGCAAATGTAACCAAAGAAAATCAAATCTATACGCCACAATTAAACCACATTTCCCTAAAATTTCCATCAATGACTCTGCTTTCCGATCGCAACAAGATCGATGATTCTGCGTTTTGCAATGAGACTGGCCTGCTGAAACAGGGCATCGACTGCCGCCAGGAGTTCTGCAAGTGCCACCATGTACTGCAAGTACCACTAAATGCTATAGTGGAACTCATTATAGTAGACGAGGGATTGCCCTACTATGCAAATCATCCTTTTCATCTGCATGGTAACGCCTTTCGGGTTTTAGGTCTTGAGCGGCTGGGTGAAAATGTTACCATAGAAATGGTAAGCGAGCTATCCATGAACTTCTTAACATGCGAATATTTATATTTAAGCAAATTTTTAGATAAAGCAACTGGATCAATTCAATCTGCTAAGTCGCAATTTGGTGAACCCACCCGTTAAGGACACTGTGACCGTGCCCGACGGTGGCTACACAATCATACGCTTTGAGGCTTCCAATCCCGGCTTCTGGCTTTTCCATTGCCATATTGAGTTCCATGCAGAAATTGGCATGGCCCTGGTTTTTAAAGTGGGTGATAATAATGAAATGCAGCCTGTGCCAAAGAATTTCCCGGCTTGTGGTGACTATATGCCCGACCTGAATGACGGTGAAGACGGTGAGCCTGATCATGACAGCAGCGCAACCGCAGTGCCACCAGCAGAAAGCAGAGCTGCAACTACGTTGTCATCTTTAACACTTCTCCTTTTCAGTGGAATTTGTTTAGTTACAAAAGGACTATAGTAAAGCAACTGTGATTACCTAAGTTTTTAATAGTTTGTATGTTTAAAGTTGTATGTTAAGTCTATAAATATTTATTATATAGATAAACTTATTTGTCCCTTCACCTTCCCTCTATGAATTGTGAATATTTGTCTTGCAGTATATGATTTGCAATATTTACATATTCGTGTATCCATTTGTATATATGTATGTACATATATACAATTTTGGGGAATGTCTATGTATTGTATGTATCTTTAGTAAACTTAGTACTTTAATTTTATCTGTCTCTCTGTTCTTAAGTAAAATATGTGTAATTTATACGTGTATACAAAAACTTCTGAGGAAGGAAATAAAATTGATACAAAAATAGTTACTACTTGCGTATAGCACCGGATCCCTGAAAAGGTGCATATGCAAGTCCGTGAGCCAAACAGACAGTAATTTTTCTCAATCCGTATATTAACGCCGGTCCCAAAGGTTTTTAGTTTTTTTTTCAACAAATTTGTAACGATTGATATAAGTTCTACAGCTCTGGCAGTTTCTGAATACAGTTCTTGACATAAAAATCGTATAAGAGCAATACTAAGAAAACTTATAAAATATAGTCATACGATTTTGATCAAATTTGGTCCAGTATTTGGGCACTCTAAAAAAGTGCTTACGATACCTTCATAAACAAACGAAATATAAGGCATTTTGTACAAAAAAATTATTTTTTGGCTTATTCGTCCTATGGAAGCTATGTGTGTGATATAAGCAACCGCTTTTGTACTATAAGGTACTGGATATGTAGAAAAAAACGGGGCGACCGGCAAAAACATTTTAAATACTCTTGGACCTTTTGTGGCCATTATTCGGTGCACTTAACAAAGTCCTTTGTTTTACCTTTTTATCCCCCATCCATTTTATTAAAATCGGTTTAGATCTTCGGAATCTTTTATAAAAACTTTTTTTTCATATTTTATTTAAAATGTGCCTTTAGATAATATCAATAAATCATTTTAATTAAAATCTCTTTTATAAAAATCATTTCGTTTATTATTTAAGAAATAGTAAGCCTGTGATTACATTAATTAATGTATAGTATTTTTGGTATATTCGATTGAAACTAGTATAAAGGCGTATTTAACAGAAATTATAAATGTTCTCATTTTAAAAAGTCTTATACTATACATTTGTGTACGTGTCTATAGTACTGAAATTTACATTTTTGGAATGCTACTATTACTAAGTTCAACAGTATTTATTTATATACTGCTGATTCAATCACATATTCGTTAATTGCACAGATTTTCTGCCACCATGCTCGACAAGCGCGATTCAAAAGTTGCTTGGGAATAGCTTTGATTTGAACGCAAAAGAATGTCTAATAGTTTTGCTTGGCAGCGCCCCACGACCATCATTGATCGCCAATCGGAGGCATACTTTGGTTCCTTTTTATGTTGCAGCGGTGCATAGACCGGTGGATAGGGACAATTATATTGACGCTTATTGGCCTGGCGCGTTGGAGTCTTAAAATATCGCTGCACCATGTTCTTGCACATAAAACACTCGAATTTCTGAAAGAGTGTGTCCTCGCTGTTGGACGACCCAATATTTGCAGAAAACTTCCGCGTAGCCAGCACGTTTAGTAGCAATGGATTTTGTATAACATGGTGACGCGTCAATTTATGGCCTAGGTACGCATTATAGGCAGTGGCATTCGCCCCAAGCTCTTCTAAATAATTTGCCAATGCTGCCGCATTAGAAAAATCAGTAACATAGATTGCTGATTTATTGTGAGGTTGCCAGTCCTGCAAAATTTACAAGTACAGGTTCATTAGAGTATATGAATGCAATGTGTGTGACTTTACATACTCGTATGGTGGGCGACCCAAAGTAAATGGGTAATACGCCACTGATAAGGGGCCGCCAAAACTTTTCGGTAATGTAATCTTCGCAGACTGCATTCTCTATTGCTATCATAAATTTGTAAGGTGCTAAGAAGCGTAGCAGTTCTGGTGAGTAAAGATTGTTGAGATAGTCCTTTTGAATGCTGTAAAAAAAATTACACACATACATCGTATATGCAGTTTAATTTTTGTATTAGATTGATAGGGTCCTTCTTTTATTTACGTCCTTAAATTAAATTTAGTATTTATGGAATTCTTTTGGTTACTGTCTTTTCTATCTGAAATTCAAAACTCGTGGAAGTTTCGTTTCACATGAAATCAGGCGCGACGAGAGTTTTACATTATTTCTAGGATTGTGGAAAAAATTTTTTCTATTGAAATTCGCTCCGACCAAACTAACGAAAGGAAACTTGTTTCTTATCGCTTGCTAGTGATTAAAGTTTCTTTTAAATATTGAGAACCAATATAATCCCCCAAAACCCGCTTTAGGGCTTTAAGGCCCATCCAGCCTACTGCAGATCTCAGAATTGGGTGAGTTGCTGGAGTTTCTTTTTGCTTTTAAACCCCAATAACATGCACTTGTAACAACAATCTGAGAGATTAACTTATATATATATATTATATATATTACTTGGAGTTAATGGTAGAATGCTAAAAAACTTACTTCCTTGGTAAATCACGATTTTTAAGACAGCCACCATAGGAGTCCACCATAATGTGTTGCATAAGCTCACGTACGTAGTCCTCGCGCCCAGACATTGTGTCACAGTCTGTTTGAAGAAAGACCACAGGGGCTAAGCGATTGTTAAAGGAATGAATATTTTTTTGCTCAAACGATAGAAAGTAATCCAAGTTGCTGAGATCGTTAATGCTTGGCAGATATTGCGTTGTAAGTGGCAGGTCACTATATCGGCTGAAAGTTGATGTGTAGTTGAAATGCTGCAAGAACTGTTCGTGTGGCACATAGGGTACATTGCGCGGTGATTCTTCATGTAGTAGGGCCCACAAATGTATTGACCGACGGGGCAATGGAAAATCATGTGGTTTCATGTTTGACGCATAAAATAGAATTGCCTGAAATGATGGTGAAGAATTATGAGGGTCGTTTGACTAATTAAAGTAACATAGTACATGATACACGTACACGCGCCTCGAGCAGACGTTCGCGTTTGTTAGTAAAACGACAAGCATCATGGCCACAAAATCGTATCTCATCATAGTTCCATGGCATGTCGCCTGTCCACCACAGTAACTCCATAGGCTCGTCTTGCGGGTCTTGAGTCGTTTTCCAAATGTTCATGTAGAATATGATAATAATGAGCCACATAAGTGCTATCATAATTTTTATTAAGCGACGATTGCGCCATGGTCGCATATTGTTTTCGTATAAGGCATTTATTTTTAAAACTAACTTTATTTTTATTATCGTACTCCAAACGCTTTTAACGAGCGAAAAATGATTTAAACGGTAGCGCGCACGTCAATTGCTTAGAGGAAGTTTCTGTTGCAAATCAGCTGATGTACTTTATTAGCAGTGTTGGCAAACGGCTTCATGACATGTAGCATTATGCATTTGAAGTTTTATATGATATTCGCTTTTGTGGTATATTTTCATTGAACTGCTTAATAATGTTTAGTTGTGATAAAATTTAAAATATAATTAACTTCGAACGTAGGTGTTCATTTTGAATTCTCATTTGGTAAACAAAATTATGTACGATTTCACATCATGCAAGACTGAACGTCTTCCAATACCTGAAGTAGTTAAGCAGTGCTGCATAATTCAAAACAAAACGTCATCATAATATTGTGGAATTTGGTTTTACTCAATAAACCAACATTAAATTCATAAAAATATGTGTGGAGAAGTAATTTTGTGTAGCTAGAACATGCACAAAGAAATTAAACGCATTTAAATGCGCAACATGTGTAGTTAATGACCATCGCTCAGAATTTAAACAAACCTTGACATAACACGTCAACGTCTGCAGCGCTGGCATCGCTCAAAGCTAAAACCACACGAACCGCAATCAAGTTCATAATTAATTGCACAAAGCTCAATCCGAATATAGATAATACAATACAATAAGCATGTGTTATGGCCACAGCGCAGTCCAATACATCAGCGCCTTCTACAACAAATGCTTCTGCTGTGGACGCTAACCAAACAGCGGCAACAACTGGCACGGGCAGAAAACTTTCAAGTGCCTCGATTGGAGCCCCCGGTGCCGGTAATGCCGCGGCCAGCTGGCAAACCTGTTATTATTGCACACGGGAACACTTTAAAAGCATTAGCGAGTTCGTCAGGTATGTGATATTATCCATGATTCATACGCAAATTTTTAGTGATGCCGCTGCCATATGTTTACTCTTTTTAGCCACCTGCGCAGCCGGCATTGCACACGGGAGGGTGGCTCCTATGTCTGTCGCTATGGCTTTAATGGTGTTTGCGCCTCTTTGCCGCTGGACGGGGTATCCGATCGCGATTACGACGCGCACGTGGCCAAGTATCACGTGAACCAACATACTCGCGAATCGCCGCCCGAATGGGGCGTCTACTCGGCGGCACAAAATTTGCCGGCTGTTCTCAACGATCCCTCGCGTGGAAAGCAAAGTAACCTTTTTACAAAAAAATGGGGAGAACAATTTGTGGAGCGCAGCCATGTGCCAGTCACACATCGCCTGCCAGAAATAACACATGCAGATTTTGCCGTATACCTAGGCAGTATAGGCAAACGCTATCGCTGGCACGAGCGTCGTCAGCAACAACATCATGCTCTTTCTTTGGCGTCAATAGAAACAACATCTAACACTGCTTCTCCCACACACTTAAGTGCTGTGCCGGACATCTTCCTCAAGGCACAACTGCAGCTGCATCATGCTCCCGCGTTTGCCCAAGTGTTCCCCAACTACATGCAGCCTACAACTGAGGCAGCGTCCACAACACAGCGCCAACAATCCGGGCGCTTGCTGCAGGAGCAGCTCTCACACTACCTAGACATTGTTGAAGTTAAGATTGCTCAGCAAGTATCTCAAAAATCCGGCGCGTTTTTCCATGCTATGACTACACAGCACGCCATTATGGCCGAGATGCAGCAGGCTGCAAATCAAGTGCGTCAACTGCGAACCGCTTTGGCTCAGCTGCACGAAAGCGCCGTCTTGGATAGCTTTCGGGTGCTGCGCTATGCCCAGCGCCGTCAGCACTACAATGCCACGTTGGACAAGCTACGCCTTATGGCCACTGTTCACAAGACGCAACCAATGCTACAGCTGCTATTGGGCACGCAGGATTACGTTGCTGCTTTAGATTTGATTGGAACCACTCAGGAGATACTTTCAGCCGAACTTATTGGAGTCCACTGCTTTAAGCACCTACCCATGCAGCTTAACGAAATGGAAAAGCTTATAGATAAAATGCTGAGTACCGAGTTTGAAAGATACGCTGCTAATGACCTTAATCGTCCACTTGCAGAAGTTCTGCAAGAGACGGACAGCGTGTGCGCCGAGGAAGATAAACTGGTGGCCATTGTAATGGGTCTTCTACGCAAACAAAACTTCACCTTTGTGCATGCATATCAGGAAGAGGCCATAGCCACAATACGTGCTATCATTAAGCAGCTTGTAATCGAACTAATGGCTAGAAGCGACGTGGAACTGTGTCTTACTGGCGCCGGCGAGCAGGCTCAAAGCCTCACTCTAAGTGAGTGGATTGCTTTGCTACAGCGCGCCAGCGTAGCTCTCTCTGCTGTATTAGAACGAATTAAGGCCGTAGTTTGCATCATGCAGCAGACAATAGATGCGGCAGCTGGGCTGCCCAATGGCGTAGCCGCTAATCCAATGGCTCCCCACGAGCATGCCGTTAACTTGATTGACTCGGAGGCCTTTCTGAATGTAGTACATCATGATGAAGTGCAAGTTCAGCTGCAGCAGTTGTTGGAGGCCGTGTGCCATTATTGCCATGAGCGCTGTGCCAACATTGTGTCGACGCAGAGCTTGGAGCGCAGCACCATTACTGCAGAAGAGCTTGAACAACTTTCAGAAATTGTCGGGCAGTTCAGCGCCACCTGTCAAGGCATTTGCGGAACGCAAAGCGTTCCGTTGCAGTTAGCTGTCAAGGTGCAAGCTTCACGCTATGCCCAGCGCTTCCACTCCGAGCGCAAGCAAAAGCTGGCTTTGCTGCTAGATCAGGAGCGCTGGCGCCAAGTTGATATACCGCACGAGTTTCAGCGCATCATTGAGCGCATGGATGTTGGCGACTATAGTGGCAATTATAAGCCAGAGGCACTTATAACAAATGGTCATAGCCCAACTGGCTTAGTCACCACCAATCCTGTGCTACTGCTAGAGAGCAAGCAGCCGTATGCTTTAGTAAGCGCTGCTTTATTGCTCATACAGATGCTCTACGATTATGGACGAAATGCGCAGCGATTGCCTCTACTAGCTGGCTATCATGCCAGAAATGTGGTTGATTTGCTGCGAAGCTTTAACTCGCGTAGTTGCCAGCTCATTATTGGAGCTGGCGCCATGCGTGTTGCTGGATTGAAAACCATAACTTCTACAAACTTGGCCTTAGTATCACGAGCTCTGCAGCTTGTTTTATGGCTGCTTCCTAAACTGAGGCTGCACTTTCAAAAATTCGAGGCAGGCTCTGTGAGTGGCTACGATGCCATTGAAAAGGACTACCATGGGCACATAAAAGAAATTGAGCATAAGATTCACGGCATAGTTTCGGAGCGCGTAGCGGCACAGCTCGAGACATGGGACGCGCGACCGCCAATTCCCTCGCAAGCGTTTAGGAACATTTCACGGCACTTGGTGAAGCTACATGAAGCCATTGCGGGTGTTCTACCCGAGGCGCAAATACATGGTATATATGGTGTGGTTCATCGCAACTTCAAAGACAAGCTGCGGGAACAACTGTTAAAGTTAAATATTAACAATAACGGTGGACCCCAACATGGAGTGGTTACCTCGGAACTGACGTTCTATATGGAAACTCTGCGAACGCTAAAGGCTTTGCCGATTGGTGATTTAGACGACAGCATACTTGAGCAAATTTGGCTGTAAATATGCTATGTGTAAGGAGGCCTGGTATTTTCCATTGCAAGAATGCTCTGATATTTTTGCGATTTTATTAGTTCATAATTTTGTTATGTATTTTCCATCTTCCAACTTTTGTACACGTCCTTGGATTATTGTTTTATTTATATTTGTATACCTATAATTGTGAATTATGCAATTTATGTTAAACTTAAGTTGCTGTGGCAATTTAGTCTTAAAGCGAAAAGATATACAAATTTAAAAGTAATTATAATAAAAGCAGCTAAGTAGTAAGAAACAAAAATGTCATTTTAAATTGCGATCTGGGAGTGCCAACTATAAAAGTGGCACTGCCAACTCGACTTTAGAAATACGCTAGTTGCTAGGTAACGTTTTAAATTGTAAACACAAACTTTTCTTGGACTATATGCGATGCATTGGCCACAATTTTTGTTAAATTTACAAAGAAAATTATTTAAAATGTTAGAACGATCTGACGAACTCACTGCGCCTAGCATACAAGACATCGCGGTCAAGCTTGCTGACGAGCAGCAGGCCCTGCGTCAAATTGAAGTTTCAAGCGCACCAAAGGAACGTACTTTATTTGTACTGGGCAGCAAGGGTGTCGTAAGTACTATTTGCAAATTATTATAATATCAAACAGTTCAATCTTTTGTCAAATCGACAGGGCAAGTCCACAGTTATCAATAAATTCTTTGACCGTGAGGAGCACGCTACACGCCCAACTTTAGCATTGGAATACAGCTATGCTCGACGCACTGGCACCGAAAGTGGCAGGGCCGCTCAGGTGCTTAACGTGTGGGAGTTGGGATCTTTGGATAATGCAGAGCAATTGCTACAGGTTCCAATGCGCACACACGGCCTGCAGCAGCTGGCAGCGTTTATTATGATTGATCTTTCGCAGCCGCAACGCGTTTGGGCAGATTTGGAACGCGCTTATAAGGGTCTCAGGGAGACAGCACAGAATTTGCTTGAGCAATCTTTACCTGCACAACTAGAAGTGTTGGAAAAGGACTTGTGCACGCTACAGCTACTGCCTTTTCCTGTTGTTATCATTGGCGGAAAGTACGACCTTTTTATGAATTTTGAGCCTGCTATTAAGAAGCACATTTGCCGCTGCTTGCGATCCATGGCTCTCCTCATTGGTGGCGCTGTACTTTTTTACTCACACCAGCTACCAAAACTGGCCAAGGTACTGCGGGATACTATCAGCCACTTGGGCTTTGGTAGTCCGACAAATCCATTTCGTGCACATATAACGGACTATAACGACGCCTTGTCAATTTGGTTTGGAACGGACACTTGGGAACGTATAGGAGATGGTGGTGCTTTAAGCGTGGAAAGAATAGGTGCAACGCTAGGTGTGGAGATCCCTCAACTGCAGCTAGAAAATCAACAAAATCATTTACTACAGGATCCAGCAAAGGATATGGGTTTCCAAGAGTCTATCATCGATGAAATGCGCGCCCAGAAGAATGAGGAACTGGGCTTGATAATGCGCCACGCTCGATTACGAGGAAAGTTTGAGAGGATACCGGCTTAGCCTTATATACGTATTTGAAAAAAACAATTGAATTAAAAAAATGAATAAGAATTAGTCGCGGCTCATGATATAAATATACAAGGTAGAGTAATGTTGCTACACTACCAATCCACTTGTCTTATGTAAGCTTTGGGCACTGGGACTATTCGATTTTTAAGATCTTAATATTGTATTGCGATTATTATTATTATTATAGGTCCTATTATTAAGGAGTTGAACTTTAACTAAGAGAATATACATACATATACATATAAGTTTCAACGTCGTACAGTTGACGTAAACAGAATTTTTATGAGGAAATCGTAAAAGTTTACTTATTATTAAAATAAATAAATCAAAAAGAACGTTGCATTAAACTTCATTTAATTGATTTGTTTTCAACTTTTGGAAAATGAATTCGCCCGAGATGTTGGCTCGCGTTGTCAAGGTTGTTGGCCATGTAGGTCCGATGGGAAAACAGACGGTCGTTCGATTGGAAATTTTAAGCTTTCCACGTCACCAAGTCGTACGCAGTGTTCCGAGCCCAGTACGTGTAGGCGATATAATTGGAATTCGTGACGAAGAATTTAAAAATTGCCGATCATAGCTAATAAAAAATCGCAGTTAATAAAATGAAACTAAGAACCTACATATACATATGTGTATATTTTAGTATTGCAGTACTTTTGTTTATAATTATTTTAATAATATTTAAAAAATGTTTGATACTTTTAGTCGTAAAATCTCGAAAGCGATGAAGTCGGGCACTTTATAAAACATATACACATGTAGTTCGCCGGCTAAAGTTGCTCCAGTATTCCAAGGTTATAATGGTAAAAACATATTCAATATACATACGTAGACCTAGACTGCTAAAAAATGTTTATTAATTCTCATGGAATTTATAAATACATATATAATTGTAGGTTTGTAGTTCACAGAAAAAGTAATAATTTGAATAATCTTTTAAACAAATATACTTTAGTATTAGCAACCACTATAATTTAGCTTAATGGCCCTTGGCAAGCAAATCAATACATCCAACTTTTAACTTGTATTTCGTTTTGATTCAATTAAAGTATTGCACATAACAAAAATTTAAGCTAAATTTATCGCCGGAATGCATACATATGTATGTATGTATTTCTTCGGGTTGGCAGCACCGTGCAGGGCTGCAACAGCGCGAAGCCATTCATCTGTTTTGTACCGTTATAGATATGTTTTTATGTGTGCCATAGCGTGCTGGTATCTAAAATATTTCATTTGTAAAAATATTTATTTAGTTTTTGCAACAAAACGCACCCTTTGCTCGTGACTCCGTCGTGTACTCGCTTGCCGTGTGGCCGTTGCTTTGGATTGTGCGCGGGCGCCGTGCTCGCTCCAAAGCAAAAGTCAAGCGCCACCGACTGCCGTCGACTGCGAAGTTTTATTTGCACATCTCAGTTGCTGGAGCGCGGTCGTCGGTCGCGGTTGTTGTCTGCACATGTGTGCGTGCGTGTGTGTGTGCGTGAGTGTGTGTGTGTGCTCATGTAGCGTGCCGTTGAGTCTGCTATATAAAATTTGACTAAAAGTCAACTCCGGTTTTATTTTCATGTGGTTTTATCAAAATTTTCAAGTAAAATTCTTAACAAATTGCCACAGAAGTTGCAATAAATTAATTTAAATACACATGTTTAGCAAAGGCTGCCGTTGAATTCTCGCAATTTGTAAAGTTGTGTAATCGCTTGGAGTACAGCGAAGTTAAAGTTGTACACGTATACATACAAACAAATGTGTACATATGTACATACTTACATACTACAAATGTATATTTTCGTTAAAGTATATAAAAGCAACAGCAATAAAGAGCAAATTCCACATTGCTAAAAGCTGGCATTGTAAAAGCTCGTTAAACCCAACTCCAACTTCACTTCAAAAACAACAAAAGTGAATTATCAAAAAGCAAAAACAAAATAAATAGGTGAGCTACGAAATTATTATAACTTTATATAACTCAACCGAGCTTGTTGATGGTGTGCATGCAAACCGAATAGCTTTGCTCCAAATCTGCGGCTTCCTTTTGGAGCTCCCTTCAAATATAACAGCCCTAGTATTGATTTGTTCTTTTTGCGCTGCATAAACGCGCGCTCTTGCCCGTACCACTGTCATAAGTAATTTATACATATGTATGTATATACCTATTTATGTATGTATATATACATATACCAATACATACTTATGCACGACCAACTTCCAAAAGTTTAGCGGTTTTCTCGGATGATATTTAAATTCTCTGATTATCCTTCACCATTTGTATGCACTTTTTTGCGTCACATTGTCAAGACAGTGTTCGTTGAATGCGTGCAATATGGTCAGTGTCAGTCCAAGGATGTAGTCATGGACGTTGTCCCTCACCCTACTTAACAATTGACTTTAATATATGTTTATATTTACATATAAATACATAGCAGCGAAAATTATAATTTGGCCAGCTCTTAAGATTGGGTAAGAGCCGCGGTCTAATCGTTGATTTTTTTCGATTCAATTATCCTCTTTCTAGAAAGATATTTCAAACATAAACAGCGACAAAACCATCTATAGATTTTTGGGACACTATTTACATTTAGAATTTTTTATAAAAACTGTATAAGTCTTTTCACTCTGTTTTTTCTTTTATATTGGCTCTCTAATTCCCTCACTACTGTCATATTGTTTGCGGAAATCAGTATGGAGTACTCAGAATACAGAAATACAATTTTGAAGATTTCTCTAGACCTTGCACGCTGAGTAGAGGGTACTGTAAAGTCGTGTTAAATTCTGTTCTGTTAAATTCTGAATTAAAAGATGTGGAGAATATTGCCGGTGTGCCTTCAAATAAATATGGTTAGCTCACGAAGCGCGCAGGGGGCAGAGGCCACTTATTTTATACGCATTTGCTATTATTACCAGTCGGCGGACATTTACTGTGGTTAGTAACAAAAAGATTCTGTGAGCAACAATTAAACAAAATAAAAACAATCTCAAAAGCAAAGCACAGATACGATGACCTTAAAATTCATAATTTATACCAAACAGCAATTTACACTCAAATGATAATTGAACTTTAGCGTATTAATTAGAATTTCACGCAAAAAAAGAGAATGTTAATTAAAGCGCCAAAAAGTAAAGTAAAAGATTATATTGTAGATAAGCAAATGAGTCGACCAACTTGACCATATGGCGAGTACTACCAAAATCAAACCAAACGCAACTTAATCATCGCTATAAAAGAAAGAAGATTTAAATATTCAACATCATAGATCGCTTCTAACAGTAATTGTTGAAACATTGTCGGAAAGAGCAGTCGGGTTCTTATGTTGTTCCTGGGATCAGCTTAAATGTTTCGCATGTCGGCTAATAAACATTTATTATAAATGTCACATATAATTTAAAAATGGCAAATTGGCGCGGGCGTTTATCGTTATATTCTCTTTATATGGGATATACATACATATGTATGTACATATATGCAAATCGCAAAGTAAATGAAAGCCTCATTGTTTTCTTATGAGTGAAGAGGCAGAAATAAACCGTGGTTGGAATAGGGCAGTACCGCACCCATTATTGTATTTGAAATTTATGAATGTGCTGTGATACTCAAAGCGTTTCGGAAGTATTCAACGTGCTAAAGAATTTATTAAAAATAATCTAATTCATCATTTCATTCTTTATTGACTTGATGGAAAATTTAAGTTTTAAGAAAATATTTATTACTAAGAAGCAGAAATTGTGTATACGAGTATATAATCTCGCCTATAAGGTAAAAAATTTGTTTAAATGTATTAAAGGTCATTTAAGATAACCAAAATGCCATTTATTACGCCCCCAGTCAAAAAGCGCTTATTGTGACAAAAGTAAACCTTTGATTTATTATGGTAGTTGAAAGCAAGCGTAACAAAAGGTGCGAATCAAAAAGTTCTCGAAATCCGTAGGCTTTAAATTATATAAATGCTAAATGCAAAGCTTTCAATGTTGCTACTTCTTTGTCGGTAAAAATATTAACATATGATTGAGGCAATATATTATATCTTTTGGTAAATTAGTTGAAAAAATTAACCTGGGGTAACATCTGGAAGAAGTCAATTAAAATTATATTATTGCAGTTATTATGCATTGCCAAATCTCAAAGAAATTTGAACCAAGAGAAAATTATGTCTCAGCCTCTATAAAGTAAACTACATAACATATTTCCAAATACCTCTCTCTCCACAATCAAATTGTTTGAAACATAAAATATGAAGTCTTAAACGAATGTGGCTTCAACTCCTTCTGCTCAAGTTGTCGCACTTACTTTAATTAGGCGGTGCTCAAGCATGACCAAGCCAAGCCCAGGTAAGTACCTAAAGTTGCTAGTTAGCACAGAAAATCAAGGCACATCATAGAGCACAATGAACTCTGGAACTTAAACTGAGGAAGCGACGATTTCACTGAAGCAGCTAGCAACTTTAAGCTGCAACAAAACCTTGTAAGGCCACTACTGCCCAGAACAATAACTAAAGTGCCACATTGCATTTTGTGTATCTTTGAGATACATTCATTAATGCACTACGCGTTGTACTTTATGGTCATAAGTGGGCAACCAAGCGTTACAACAAACAACAAACCCCCACTTAACATGGGTTCTCAGGCCCAACTATAAATGCTTTCCACTCTTTTCCTTAGTTACTGTCACGGCCCCTCGACGCCTTCCATGTTGACAAATGCAAAGTGTGCATAACTTTTTCTTGGGCATGTAAAATTGAGTTTGTTTTCCTGACGAGGCAGAGATGCTTGTTGATAGAAAGATGTAGCAAATAGGTTTACAGACACGTTTGGTCCTAACGCAATTACAAGATTTTATTAAATGGTTCATATGATTGTATTATTAATAAGTAATTTCAATTTATAGTCTTAAAAAAATATTTGATATCCTAGGCATATGAAAAGGTTTATGTTCTATTCTAAATTAGGGTTCTTCATTTCATTAGTGAAGGATAAAAAAGCATATTACAATTTTAATTATATAACCCAAACAAAATATTGCATTTTTATTTTTTTTCGCAAGAATCAAATTTTAGCTGATTAACGATTTTTATAGGGTGTATTAAGTTTGTGCAAGCAGAAAATTTACTTAAAGCATGAGCTGAGCATCTCGAGAGATCGATATACCGATTTTCGTCTTTTTGTATATCTGTCCGTTTGTCAGTCAGTAAAAACCCTTTCTTTTTTACTATCTCTAATATGGTAAAAGCTAGAGCCACTTTCAGATTATTATGTTGTTATTATTAAGCTTTGCGTCGGTGATCACGAGCTGCCTCTATACTGGGCACAATATCCATTATCGTCTCTTCGTCTTGACTTTACAAATCTCGCTGATATTTCTGATACTGTTTCTTTCTGCAGAAAACCGACCATTTGTGTAATTTAATGTTGAATGTTTCCATGTTGTCTTTGGGTGACCTTTTCGTCTGCTTCCTTGAGGGTTGAATTGTAATACCATGTTAGCAACATCATCTTGAGATTTACGCAGAATGTGACCAATCCATCCGAAAACGCGTCTTCGAATTTGAATTAACATTGATATCTACGATATTCTCGTCATTGGAAATGCGGTTTGGCCCAAAGATTTTTAGAACTCTTCGAAGACTGCGATTGACGAAACCACGCAACTTTTGGTGTAACGAACCATGTTTGGCAGCCATATAATAGCACCGATATCACTCACGATTGCTGTAGTAACATGAGGCCCTTATTTTATTTAGATGCGGAGAACCACCAAAAGCTTTTTTAATTCTTGCGATTATTTCTTTTTTAGTACCTCCTCTGAGTCTCACAATGCTTCCAAAATATTGAAAATGTTGTACTCTTTGCATAGGTTGGTCGTTTATTTTTAAAACATTGATTCGTAAGCTAATCTTAGAGGATTTATGAGACAATTCGCACTTGACGTCTGCGTAATTAAAGTTTGGATGATGGCACTAAAGGGATCCAGGCGATTTCCCTAGGCTTATCATTTGTTGCGCGTGCATCAATCACTATAAGTAAAATTAGCGGTGAGACCAGACACTCTCGTCTCACACCAGATGTGTTAGATTACCACATTTTATTACATCATCGATCAGTCAATAAGCTTCGTTCTGTTTCGTTTTCTTACGAAGATATCTCAACCAAGAAATTTGCTATTCGGAAGATTTTTTAGAGTTATCCAACACTTTACCAAATTTTTTGTTTCGTGTTTTTATGACGATATTATAAAATATCTTTTAGGACTCTTAAGCCATGTATGGGATTATATAGGTATACCAAAGTTGTCCGCAGCAGGCTTTAGCGTAAGACATTTTTAAGAATCACTCAACTGAAAATATCAGTTTTTGTTAACATTAAGTTCAAGTACCGGCCTATGTTAAGACGTTTTATTTCTGCTGCGACCTGATGTAAGCGGCCCGCTTGGAATAGAGAACGTACGTTCTATGTGGTAAAATTTGAGCGTTTTTTTTAAAAAGAAAGTATCGTATCTTCTGGTATTGTGTTCTTCGGTTTCTGGCATGGATAAATTATTGCTATGACATCCGCCATCCGCAACCGGCGACGATGACGATGACAGGCATCCCCGAAGAGAGAGGCCCTATGCTCCACAAGGAGATAAAGGACACAACAACATCGGCATATGTAAAAAAATAATATTTTTTTAAATAAGTATTAAGGAAACTGTCTTAAAAAAACTGAAACATTATTTGATTTTACTATATCAACAGTCCCTTTAAGATCAATTGGTCAAAAAACGTTTTCAGGACATGATATTTGTTCACATTACTTTGTCACACGGTTTTTTAATTCACACTCCCACGACAGAAAATCTTACACCAATTCCCACGGGAAATACGGAAAGGACACGCGTCAAGGCCAAAGTTTCTGAGTGGGAAAACCATATAAAAAGCTATTCTCAGCTATTACACTTTCGTTAGCATATAGAATTATAAATACATCGCTTGCCGCAGCGTCGTCTAAGGATAACGAGCCATACGTCCATTCACGGCAAGCAGTAAACTTGCCAACTACCCCTCATTTTATTTTTGTTGTTGTCTTGGGTGTATTCGGGGTGGACGGAAATCATGCAAAAACGTGGCATGTACAAATTAGTTATCAAAGAAATGGGACATACTTTCATTTTCTCAAAGATAATAGATCCTCGGAGTGGCTGTTATTGGCAGTTCTCTCAAAGCTTTGTTGTCGTAAGCAAAACGTGCCAGAAGTTTAATAATATTAAACACGGTGGGTGGCATTACGATCTGTTCCAGCTACTAACACCCAAAGTAAGAAAGATCCGCAAACTGTATCATCAACCACCAACTCTAACCTTACTCAAAAGCCGTTCAGTTGTGGCAGCCAGACAATTTAATAATCGGGGGTCGAATGATGGTCAAGCCGATGATAACAAATAACTTGAAAGTAAAAATTATGCAAATTGTCACAGGGTACTTTGTAGCATTTTGTACCTAAAAGTCATGGCCGTCGTGTCATTTGAGCTAAGCCTATTAGGGGACTCACATTACTCGGGCAATTTCTTTTGAAATGTGACGCATGAACTCAAGTCACAACGCTTCAGTCGTTATTTATACGATTGACTTAACGCTTCGTTAACATCAAGTAACCATATGAAAAAGGACAAAGTGAGTTGCAATCTAGGATATCATATAAATGATCTACTAAATTGATCATTAGCTCGCACACGAACATTTAAAGTAGAGTGAGAATAATTTAGAAACTCATAGTTCAAAATCCCATTTGAAGTAGATGGCCCATAAGGTCAAGTCATCGTATGTTGTTCAAACGAGTACCGAAGTGATCAGCATCAATGGAACTCGACTAGCACAAGTGTTATAACATTCTTATTTAAGATTTATTTCGATAAATCCTCGCCCTTCTTTTTTGTTTGTTAGGTTTACAAGACTCTCCATAATAACATATCTACAAATAGATGATTGTAGTTGATTTTTGTAGTCTCCACAACTTTTTCTTACAATTATATTTTCTTGGGAATGACAAAGGATATTTAATAGCTCATGTCCATGTCGAGTCGTTTATGATAAGAGTACATTTTACTTTTACTATATCAATGTAATCAGCCAATACACTACACAATCAGCTGACTGAGGAAATCAGTTTTAAGTCAGTTCCATCTGAAACTTTCGTATTTAGTATACAGTCTAATCACTGAGAGAGTAGTATAGAGTAGTACCTGGTCTTATTTTGTCAATTCAACTTGTACAATGTCTTACTTAGTGGACATATCCAACATATATTCGTATAAAAGAATATACTCTGTATAAAAAACAACAGTGACACTATTAAAAAAAACCTGCCACAAAAGCAGTTTAATGAATATCCGTCTCTTACTCTTGTTACTTCGGCATGAAAGGTGTGTTGAAGGTAACACACAATCACACACACCTTTGGAGAAGCCCCTCAAGTTCAATTTAAAAGCCACAATTTAAAAAAAAAAACAACGATGAGCGTTGGCTGCAAAGGAAATGATTTTAAGCGTGGTCGTGGGGACTGAGGCAAGTCGTATATTGACTGTCGATTTGTTTATGACTAGAAGGAAGATTAGAATTGTTGCATGTTGGTGGTGCAGTTTCTATTGCTGGGAGCGTCTCTAGACCGACAACTTTTGGCACTTTAATAGCAATCGTTAATCATCAAGAACATTGATCGGTTCAACTGGGCTTTGCAAAATTCGTATACAAAGACCAAGTGGCAATACGAGCTATATGTTATATTGCCCAGTTGAGGCGGTGCCCGACTGACCGATACCCTGTTCCCCACGAAAAAAAATTGTCTGTACATTTCTTCTAAGAACTTTCCTATTTGATTATTGTGCAGAACGATATTGAGTTCGGTAAATTATTTTCGATTCTAATTTAAATCGAAAGTAACGTCAACGAAGTTATTAATATGTATGGAATAAGTTGCATATGTTGTGGGGAACGAAGTAAATCGATCTAATTCCGATGGGTGAATTTAGTAATTTTTTTACTATAACTTATTTTGTATTTGTCCGATTTATTCCATTTTTGACATAGAGATACAGGTATCCATGACGAATAGAACTGTTAAATTAATAATCGGTGCAATTAAAGAGCGAAAAATTTTACAACGATTGACATAATTCAGCAAACCACATCTTTAAGGAATAAAAAGTGGGTAAAGTTTCGTATCTATAGCTTGTATAGTATCCGGTGGACAGACAGACGGGCATAGCTAAATCGGTATCCGAGGTTAAGACAAGCATTTTGGTATAAGGGGTCTTCCATGCTTCCTTCTGTCCGACACATGCATTGCCTCTTTGTAAATGTATGTACAGGGTATAAAAATATGAGTAGCCTTATTATATAGTATATGATGTGTAGTATATGTGATAATATGAATGATTTTTTTATTATAAAATGTCACAGTGATTCTATTATTATATATTAAGCAAACTACCATCGCTATGACTCCTTGAGCTTATCTTTTAATAAGCTATTGAATGTCTGCTTAGCATAAACTTAGTGGACTAATGTTAGATAATTTTTTTTTATTATACCCTGTGCCAAAAATATAGACCTAAAACATTTTATTAGCTCAATAGATAAAAATGTGAGACTACAAAATGTATTCCAAAACGATCAAAACATTTATTTTTCCAAAAAATTTTCCAAGGTTGTACCAATTCATAATGTCTCACAAAAATTTAAAACAAAGAGTAAAAATAATGCCATATTATTACAAATTTTTTTATTATACATACATATAATTATTATCTATTTTTCATTGTAAAATCATAATATATGTGCTAACTGTTGGTTTGTTTGTTAATGGCATTTTATTCGCATATTTGCAAACAAAATTGAATATTCAAATTCAAATTCGAATATATTCATTTATATATGATAACTAATATCGTCCAAATGACCGCCGCTCTTGGGTCTATAGGCCCTATCCAATAAACGAATAAGTCACCCTTATAAAGGTAATGGACTGGACAATTTTCATAGTACGTCTATAAGCGTTGTTCAGTTCTTAAACGATCCATGACTAAAACTGAATAGTTTTGAACTGGAATACATCGACTTTGAAAGGATATGTTCCGAATTATAAGTGCTTAACAATCAAACCAAGAAAAATTGAAATTCACGAGCTAAGATACTGCCGATAATAACCACCGGGTCTTATCTCTACTGTTTTTAATTTTCAATTGTAAACATAGAAAGTTAAAACTTGCTGCAAACATAATCGAGGGATAGGTATAGATTTTGGGTTTTATACAAGATATAGTCGATATGTCTCCAACGTAATGGTTTTTATGTGCAAGGAATCAGGTAATCCATTAGAATTGTTCATACTGAGTTTTTTTGTAAGCTAGACGATATTTGAACTTCTATACAGAATTACAATTTTTTTAAAGTCATTTAATTTGAGTGCCTCATCTTCGCGTCTTACAAAACCACTCGGCGTAGAATCCTAAGATTATATTTTATTTTAGTACAATTCGAACTCCGCTCCAGTCTTAAAATACATACATACAGTGTGACATTTGCCTGGCACTTTTATCGTTCACCAGTTGGGGGAATTGGCGAAACGAAGGAGAAATTGCATTAATGCAATTTTAGCATCAACCCACACAACACCAAGCGCACGTTCCAAATGGATCTGGGTGTGTATCTATGAGTGTGTACATTGTGTGTGTTGGGGCAGTGGCATCATTTTGAATTGGCAGCACATGACTCCGCAGGCCGGTGCCAAGTGGCGCGTCGCTAGCAGAAGTTGCAGCTGCAACGGCAACTGAAACTAAAGACGTGGAAAGACAATTCAACTGGGTAAATGACATACAGGGCAAACGTCTTCAGTTCTGCAGCTGATGAAGAAGTTAGTAAAATGAGTTTGTGTGATTATGTGAAAACAAATCGGATTGTGAATTGGTACACCTTAATCTCTAAAATGATTTACCAGATTTTACCAGGAAAACCAGTTTAGATTGATCAAAAAATGGAATATATATATATAATATATATATAAATATGTGGTCAAAATTTGAAAGCAAAATTCGCATTATTCCCAATGCTATGAGGACTTAAGTGGAGCGGTCAGTCCGGAGTCGAAGCGCTCGATAATTTCAAACGCGTTTTTCTCGAAACGATTTTTTTTTCAACTAGTGGCTATTCTAACTTGAAATGTTATTGACCAATCGTTCTGAAATTTGGTGTAAACATTCTTTCTTCAATTCAATCTAGATGAACCTAATTCTGGGATTATATGATTATTCAAAAAAAAGTTTTTTTATGCAAAAGATTTGAAAATGGTATACAAATATGGTATATGGTATGGTATATGGTATAAAAACATAACATTGCAAGCACCTCAAAAAAAATGCAATTATATTTTTTTTTTACACAATCAGGTTCAAATTCATAGGAAATGTGTTGCTAACGAAAAAAGCAAAATTGTAATGATTACAGATGAGAATTGCTACCACAGGAAAATACTCCTATGGCAATCGTCCATGGACAGCACGATCTAACGACACTATTTCCGGCGGAAATAACTTGAAAAAATTCTTAAGTCTGCTTCAAAACATGAATAAAATACAAATTTAAAAAAATTCAGTTTATTCGTTCCCTATGTAAAAAGTTCACGAAAAACAACAAAATCTCGGACTCCTAACCGGTCTTCCCTCTTAAGTCTTGAGCTGTTACTCTTAACTTAAAAATCAAGTATGGAATGGGACAACAAGATAAAAATCAAAGGTTGAACAAGGAATTATGTTTTATTTTTGGTAAAATAAACCCAAGTGCGTCGTTCTCCTTTTGAACTGTTTTTAAAAACTATTAAAAATGCTTCATATGCATTTAGTTTGGCCAAAACATACCCAGCAAGGTATTTAAATATTTAGTTTCTTTAAGCGTTAGTCATAACTATTTAAATACTTAGTTGTTTTGGCTTACTTAATTGTCGCTGTCATAAAGTTTATTAATATTACCAACCTTGAGGCATTTTAATTTTCTCGGAACGTTCAAGGTAACTAGCGAAAGTCATTCAATTAACAAGATTTCAGCAAAGTTTGCAGATTAATTTGATTTTGGAAAGGCGGCTAAACTTAAAGTTTAAAGTATTGTTATGGAGATTTTTTATGCGCTCTTTACATAAAAAAATCTATTTGACTAGAGACTCACTTACAAAATGCTACCTACAACACGTTGGTTCTCACGCACCCGCCCAATAAATCAGATAATACTGGTGCTCGTGTTTCTATTTTTTTATGGAACATTTTAACTGCATTTAATCTACTAAATGCTTTTTAATTGCATTCGAGAATTTGAGCCTGTCGCAGTACTTGAAAAACTATTTTTATTGTTTACTTAGGCATTAAGTGGGACGTTTCCGTTGTGGGTTGTGTGATATTGCAACCCTTGGCCAATTGTTAACTAAACAATATGGGCGTTAAAAATATAAGTTGGTAAACAGTTGGAGTACAAATTATCAACCCTGAAAAAAAAATTAAACTTCAGCTGAGAAATGCTGTTGGAAATTAAGTATGTAAAAAGATACTCTGTACAAAAATCATTTTTTGACCGATTGGTTCTATGGGAGCTATATGATTTAGTCAATCGATTTTGATAAAGTTTGGTATAATGCTTAAGATCTATAAAAGACTTCCTTCCCAGTGCCAAATTTCGTTACGATATCCTCATAAACGAACGAAACATACAAAAATCGATTTGGCCGGACAGACAGACAGACGGACATGGGTATATCTACTTGAGGTAACTATAGGTGGTCTCCGACGACTGCTTTCTTTGTTCTATACGGTGCAGGATATAAAAATCAATTTTCGTCGTTAATTCTTAAGTAGTTTCATCATAAAGTAAAAATCGAAGAGTTTTTTATTCACAGAATCTGGTAAAGTGTTTTATTATTTCACAATACAGTTAGGCCTGAATTAGACATGAAATTCATTTGCCTTTGAATTCAACTCACACATGATCCATACATTCAACTAGGCCAAATCAATCAGTTATTAATTTTGTGTTAATTTAGTTTAAGAATTTCGAATAATTTTACTCGTGAGCCTTTTTGCTTTATATTCAACAAGAGCAATAATTAGAATTACGTATACTAAAATATCAAAATTCTTTTTGACTTAAAGTTTAAAGTGAGTCCAGTCCGACCAAACAAATTACCACAAAACCTTTTCTCTCATAAGTTTTAACAACAACAAAGTACGAGCCCAGACCACTATTAATTCGTACGTCAAGCTTTTTTACCCATATGCAATGTTTAACTGACGATATTTTCAATACTAAAGTAGATAACACATGCAAACCTATTTTTTTTAAGGCAAAACACTCGATAAATATCATCGACAAGGCAATGTACAGTCCAAATCTGGCCCCGTATGACTTTTTTGTCTTTCCAAAACTAAAATTGCCGCTCCGGGAACCCGTTTTGACTCCATACCGGCCATAAAAAATGTTTCCAAGATTGGAAGAAGCGTTGGCATATGTATATCGTCAGAAGGAGCATATAAATATTAAAAAATATTAACTATTTTGCGTTTTATTTGGAAATTCCGGAAACTTGTTTCGGTTATTTTATGCTTTGTGTAAGAAACTTTTCTTCTAATTCACTAAAATTATTAAAAAATTCTTGCAATTTATCGCAAAAAGCCTTTTCAAAGAATGGACAATCAATTTCACTGCCATCATCACTATCAATTTCCTCATTACTGCTCTTATTGTCAGGAGCCAAGGATTGATAAAAAAGCCCAGTTTCGTAACAATTAAAGATATTATTTGGATCATAACCCCTTATTAAATAAGGCAATAGCAGCTTCGCCGTGAATCTCGCCAAATTTAATTTTGTAACGCTTACGCCAACATACAGGGTCCGGCACTCGAAGTGTACCAATTAAATTAAAAAAATTAAATTAAACCAATTAAAAAGGCCATAAATTCATTTTGGATAATTACCTTTACTCAATTCAAGGTACAAAATGTGTAAAAATAATACGAAATTTAGAAACAATTTACTCTCGCTCAATATGGCCACCTTTTGCCTTCACTATGGCCTTGAGACGGTCCGAAAATGAATCGCAAGCTGCCCGAATGTGACTTGCAGGTATTTTGGCCCACTCGTGGACAATGGCTTTTTTCAGCGCCTCGAGACTGTTGTATCTTTTAGTTCGGACCTTGCTCTCCAAAATGGCCCAAAGAGAATAATCCATCGGATTCGCGTCTGGTGAATTCGAGAGCCATTGTGTGGACGTTATGAAGTTCGGAACGTTGTTTTTCAGCCATTCTTGGTTCACTCGAGCTTTGTGAGACGGTGCCGAGTCCTGCTGAAACATCCATGGTCTGCCACCGAAATGTTTGTCTGCCCACGGCTTCAAAGCAACCTCCAGACTACTTTCCCGATAATATTGCGCATTAACCTTGACGCCAGGCTCGATGAAAAGGATTGGAGAGCGCCCATCTGCGGTTACAGCGGCCCAAATCATTATCTGTGGCGGGTGCTGCCTCCTGGTGGCCAATCGATGACTCAAATTCTCGTATGAACGGTCCCTCAAGTAAACCCTATCGTTTTGAGAGTTTACGAATTGCTCAATTGTAAAAATTTTCTCGTCAGAAAACACAATGTTCGGCAATTGACCGCTTTCGGCTCTTGTAAGGCTTGACCTTGAGATCATTTTTCAGTATGCGACGGATGCTACGGTCAGATATTTTCAGTTCTTTCGCCATTTGATTGGCACTTCGTCGGGGATTTCGCTCAAGTCGCTTCTTCACTTTTTGAACCATCTCACGTGACGTTGCAGTCTTTCGATGGCCACATCCATGATGCGATGCTACCAGTATCATTGTAACGAGTTATGGTGCGATAAACGAAAACTTTATTTACTTTAAGGTGTTCGAGCTCACGAACAATCGCTGGTTGTGATTTTCCAGCTAAATATAATGCAACTACACTATTACGTTTGAAATCCATTACTGATTTTTTTTTCGCGTTTACTCACGGCAAAATGCTTTCGTGCGCTTGTAAAGAATACTCTAAACTGTCATTTAGCTAACTTACAGACAGCTGATGCCCGTGCATTAGCTGCGCGAGCGGTCTGAATTTGGTTACACTTCGAGTGCCGGACCCTGTATAGATCGACTATAAAGTTGTTTAAGCGTTGTTGCTTCAACCATATGAACAACGCATCTTCGACCAAACTGTGCGTTTCCTTTCGTGGCGCTTACGCTTTAAATACCTGCGGCAGCAGATTCTTCAATTGCATCTTTTTGACGTACAATACGGTTAATTGTTGACCTATCGCAATTGTACTTTGGGCAGAGTTCACTTTTCGCAACTTTATTATTGATCGCCTTTACTATTTCCAACTTTTGTTTCACTGTAAGGCCAATAACGGAGATGCGCAGAAAAAATCACAAAATTACATTCTCAGCGATTATCAACATATGTTTTTAAAGATTTGGCAGTTTCCTTAGATGGCGCAGCTAACTGCAATTTTTTTCTTCGAAAAATGTCATAAAAAATCTGCCGGTAGGAGGCACGTATGTACCAGATGCACTTATCTTCAATGCTGCTAACTTAAAATATTTCATATAAAATTGACTTTCAGTACAACAAATAGTGAATTTGAGGCACTTATCTTGACGATGCAGCTAAGTATCAAGGCAGCTAAGCAAATTATACTGTACTTTTTATCTCGCAATCAATTCTTTCCTTCAATCAAACTTTCTGCCAGTGTACAAAATGCAACCACTTTTGGCCCAAGTTCATTCAACCGCATTTAAAAGCTAAGCTTAAACTTGATAAAGCTGAGTAACACACACACATACACGCACACAATATTTTACTCTCAGTTCACCTGAGTGCCGGAGCTTTTTGTACTACAAAAGAAAAAAAGCCATACTCAAGCATTCTCGCTTAGCCAGTCTCAAGCCGTCTCAAGAACCTCTTAAATTATAATATAGCACACAATGTACAAGTATTGTACATGCCCAAACGGGTAATGACCATGAATGCCACATAATTCTTATAGCACGTAACACGTGTTTAAGTCCGGCACTGCCTAGTGACCTTAATGGTTGTGGGAATTTTAGTATTGTCGCGTTTTCATAGTTACGCTCTTTAATGGTATGGTTACTCTTAAACTGATCTTAAGAGAAAAAGCTTATTTGGCGTTGCCATATTAAAATTTTATTAGACACATGTACACTATAAACAAAAACGGTCTTTAATAATAAATATATTTTAATATAATATGTTTAATATTGTAGTGTAATTATTTGTAATCACGCCCTATTCTACATTATGAGAAGTAAACTACGTTTATAAATACTCGGATTTCTAAAATCATAATTTTTCAGTGGTGGGCACGAAAAATAACTGAAAGAGCGCTACAATAACATCAAAAATAAAAGTCCCACTACGAACGCACAAGCAATTTTCGAGAAGTGTAATAAAACTCGCACACTGTGTGCATTTTGCTTTTATAAACTCGGCACTGAAAAAAATTTTGCAACACATTCAAAGACAGAAAAGTCATGAGTTTTTATGACAATTTTAATTAGCAAAAAAAATCATTTTGATTGACAAATGAACTATATTTCTGTGCTCAGTGTACTTGTAAGAAATTTTCGTCCGAAAGCACTTATAAAAAGCCCCGTTAGGGTCGCCCAAGCACCCTCGAGGTGAGCGAATCGTCCCATAGCCAGTGCTTATCCTAAGCTAGATAAGAATTGAATCGGTCATTTCAAAAACCTCATAAGTCAAATTTTTTTGCAAAATGCTTTTTTTTTTGCTGAAAATGGTTCCTTAAAGGGAGATACGTATTCTGGGTAAAAACTACATAAGTCAATACAATCCTTCCTCTTCAAATAATACCGTGAAAAGACGTTCATTGCAAAAACAACATTAGTCCAGTGGCTTATGAGGTTTTTACATGACATTTGATGTTTAAAATTGAATCGGTCATTTCAAAAACCACATAAGTCACGAAATAAGAATTTTTCAGTAATCAATAAAAACTGTTTCGTACACAAACAAATTAGTTTTAACGGACTTTTTTATGCTTAATTTAGTATTTGAGGGATAAAAAATTTAAATTGTGAATAACCTTAACAGTTTATTAATTGTTTCTTGCTAAAACAACATAAGTCCAAAATAGTTTTTCGGGTTTTTTTCATTATTTTCATTAATAAATTGTTAAGGTTATTCAGAATTTAAATTTTCTATCACTCAAATACTAAATTAAGCATAAAAAAGTCCGTTAAAACTCATTTGTTTGTGTACGAAACAGTTTTTATTGATTCCTGAAAAATTTTATTTAGGGACTTATGAGGTTTTTGAAATGACCGATTCAATTTTATTTTTAATTTAATTGTATATAATAATAGTTAATATTATATTTTTATACACTGTTCTTTGGAAAATGCGTGTAGCACTTAAAAGAAACTGCTCAGACCTTTATAACAAAATGATCGGGATGACGAAATTTATCGATATGTTTTGTGTGTCGCTCTGTTGTCCGCCTGTCCGTATTCCCTATTTCTCAAAAACCAAAAAAATCTAGTACTATGAAATTTGTTATTCTTTTTCTATCCTTTACGCACATTTGTAGATAGGAAAGGACAGGGTAAAATACAATCGGCAATGTCTCGACTATAACTATCTGTCTTGGGAGTTGGCGTGCAAGGCGTGTAGTGAGGGTGTCCTCTAGTTAATTTATAAAATAAATAATTCATTTATATATAATATTATGTTTCTTCTTATTTTCAGGAAACTTCGTTACGCGCTAACTGATCGTTTGGTGTAAGTAATCTTTTCATCCTTATTTCATTTCTTAAGAGAAACAAGTGCCTTAGTTTGAATGTAACCTTTACTTATCTTTAAGTAATAAAACAATCGTACTTATAATTTATAATAATAATTTATAAATAAATCTACGATATGTTGCGAGTTAAGTGTATGGAATTATACTATTATACTAATAATTATGATTCTATTGTCTGCAGTTCAATTGTAAAAAATAAAAAGCTTTTACAAGTAGTTTGTGTTAAAAAAATGGCGTACGTAGAGTCGGGCGCGGACGTCTTTAGGATACCCTGTACCACTAGCTTGCAATAAAATCCGGTTCCTTCACAAAAACCAAAAACAGAAGAATTTTTAAGCAAAAAATTTTTTTGACCGTTCGTTCCTATGGGAGCTATATGATATAGTGCACCGATTTCAGCCATAACTTTGCGAAAAAAAATCGTAATTGATCTCTTAAATCCTTAAATTAAAGGGTAAGAGGTGTACTAAATGATGTAACTGGAGAGAAAGACCGCAAAAATTTTTTGCGCCCTGTACATAACCTCAAAAGTAGGAAAAAACGCCGTTTTTTGGGTACATCGCCCTGTACATAACCTCAAAGTAGGAAAAACGCCGTTTTTGGGTACATAAACTCAAATATCTCAAAATGACGTGATGGGCCAGTTCTGGCGCCGGATTCGGATTCTACGCACCAAATTACTTCGGAAATGACTCTTAGCTGTCCAACAACTGAACCATGTTGACCTGTGTGACCGATATCAAAAAAATAAAATAAACTGATTATATTTTAGGTAACTTTTGGGTGTCTCCGACGTCTCCTTCTATATGTTACATACATTTTCTGCTTGCACAAACTTAATATACTCTTTGTACCATACGGTACAGGGTATAATAATTCGGAAGACTGTTAACATATTTGGGGTATTCACGGTTGCTGCTGAGTTGAGCAATTGAAAAGTAACACAAAATCTCTATTTGCTTAAGCGTAAAAACTACATAAAGGGTTTAGTTAATTCAGCCAGCAAAATGAAAAAAAATAACTTTAAAGTCAGTTTAGTTTCTTAAAGTCATACTTTAAAAAATTCTATTTCTTCTTTATTTACTTAAAAGCATGTTCACTTGTTGATTTGTGTGTTTCAGTCATTAATATTTTTCGCCAAGTATTACGCGGGTGTCCCTGCAGTCTGCTACCTTATTGGTTGTATGTGCTATTTTGTTAGTATTTTTGGGTAAAGTTTGCCCTAGCCATTTGTACATTCTTCGCTATAATCGCTCACTAGAAATTAAACTCGACCACAAAATTTTTAATATGGATCGAAGACATCTGTTAATGAAAGTCTGGAGCTTCTTTGTATCGGGTCACGATTCACTCCTATGAAAAAGCACAGATTTGATGCAGTATTTACAGATTGAAACTTTTGTGTTTTGAGTGATTCGATTTAGCCTGCTAAAAGTTGCATGAGTTTTACAGTTGTCTATATCCCCTAATGCTAATGAACAATTTTCGAGATAATTTTAAACTGATTGTGCTTAAAAAATAAGTAGATATACTGAAATGATTAAATAAATTTTAATGTCAAGTTTACATATCAAACTTTTAACTAACTTGTTAAAAATGGGCTAAGATGGTCATTTAATTTTGTCTATAAAACATTTCTAATTTAGAGCTTACTCAATTTAGATTGTTATTTTCACAAAATTTTATATATATAATAAACATAAATAATTTTTATATTTTTTGCCAAATTTGATAATCCAGATAATGGATAGCAAAATCACCTGTACTGCTTATAGACCGCTATATTGCGTATTTTGCATAAAGCAATGCGAAATTTTTAAGTCGCTCTTTATAAAAATCTCTTAAGCAATGCTTTAGTCAGTATTTGCATAATTACTCATTAAAACGAACTGAGTAATACTTAAATCAAAAGAGAATTTTTTATCTTTATCGCAGCTCTTTTAAAGAGATGTCCAACGAGCAACAACGACCTTGTCATATTATACCTCTATAGTTCTCTTTGAACCAAGTTTTCTCTATTTTCAGAGCGATCGATCATTAACTATTGTTGTCACGGAATTTAGGTTGGGCAAGAAATACAAAAGTGACAAGTTGAATTGTCGATTTCGACGTTTAGTTAATCAGTTTTCTGCTGTGTATTGGTATTTCATTATATAAAAATATTGATGGAACAGTCTGACAATCGATCGCTGTTAGTAAACTATTGGTTAAAATTTTCTTTTTATTTCGCTCTCTAGCTATTTTCAGTCTGCTCTCTTAGCCGATGGCCATGCTCATTCTTAACGAATCTCTACAGTGCAAATACATACGCCAACAGTAGAGTATATAAAAAAACATTGGCTTCGTTAAACTGGCAGCTGCTGCATAAACAACTGGTTTTTAATACCCTGCGCATATTAGGAATGGTCGATTACTTTAGAAAATTCATTCAAAATGTATTTAATTGTCAGGTTAAGTTTTAAAAAATGAACTCATTTAGTAACACTTCCTAAAATATTTCATAGTTTAATAAAACAGTATTTAGTACAAAGTTGGTATTTGCTGTAAATATCCTAAGTATAGGATGGTCTATCTACTACACTGGACCCGTTTCTTAAAACTTAAAGAAAGTACAAACTCAAATTTATTTACAGTCAGCCAAAGTGTGAGACAAAATAAAAATTGTAGGAGGAGATCTTAATTTATGTTAAAACTAGTGAGCCCGGCAGACGTTGTCCTGTCCAAACTTTTTGAATACTCTTAAAGTGAATAAAAATCGTAAGATTCTCTAGTTAGCTAAGATGTTTAGATTAATTTGCAGCTCGATTCAAACTTGCACCATTATTTGTAGAATGTCGCGCTTCACGGGTGTATCTTAGCCGCATTCTTTCACGTTCATTGCGATCTTCACGTTCCTGGGCAGTACGATTAGATTCATAATTAATTTGATTATTTGAATTTCTCTCAATTGAAATACATCATGCATTGATCGATTAGGAGACGGCATTCTCAAATGTCCTAATGCTTTATTAGCAATATGAATTAAAGCTTCATTAAAAACTTCTAGCGAAAATTCCATCACTGGATTACGTTTTGCTTGACGTACTCAAAACAAAATATCGTTTAATAAATAATCTTGATATTTTATCCACAATTCAGGTGGATTTGATGGAAAACATGTTGCCAAAATAATCACAAATAGAACACGTATTTGATATGGATGAGCAGTAATAGCAGAAACTGCTAAAGTTTAATCTCGGTGCAAATCATTTTCCAATAAATTAAAATTTTGACAAACTTCTCGATACGTTGCATGCAATAAGCCCTTCACTGTTCTCAATGATTGAAACGATGTTGGACCTCGAACATTGATTAATTAACAACAATAACAGTTTTTGTAAATACGGCAATATACGCACAAAAACCGATATTCACAAATATAAAACACATCGCAATAGGCTTAAAACATCCGTATTGACAACTTCTAACACACGCAAAATTCAGATTTGAAATCCATCGACGCGTTCATGAGAACCTTCGCAACTCGTAAAACATAAGTTTTTTATATATATACCTTTAAATTTTTAAGAATTGATGACCGTCTATATTCCATAAATTAATAATATATTTCTCTATTTTTACATTAAGAATAAACATTACCATTAAATGCTCTTTGAGACCACTTCCGTTTATAATTTGAAATTAATAATTGCAGTTTTCCTTTTGACACCTTAAATTCTTGTTTAAATGGCAAGCGCTGAAGTTCGTGAATTTATTCTCAGTATATAGAGAAGTTCTTGTAAAGAGTATTCATAAATAGCTGCTGCTATAGCTTAACTCCAAGTAGCTCATAATTTTGTAATTGTGTGCATAAATCTTTATAATAATAATAAAGTATTCATGAAGCAAAAACGTAAAATTATTCAAAAAAGGACCTTACCTATCTGGGCTCGATCAAACAAAAGAGTAGCATATCTGATATTTCGAGCAAACCGACTCGATTGGATTAGATAGACTCTCCAAACTCTACAAACTATGCACGCGCATCGTCATTTTATCAGCGTCACTGACAAGTAACTGCCGTTGTTGGTAGTAAATAATTACTGAGTAAACACCAATACAGGCACACTGAGAGAGCGCCGCAACACACAGATACGGATACGCTGCACAAAGTGTATCTCAAAATCCAACAGCTGTCCACAATGTTCTGATACCTCTCCCATGCGCTCTTACTCTGTCTCTTTGTTTCCTCCACTTCTCTTTGACGGGCACTCTCAAGCGCGCTTGGCAGTTGAGTTCCAGCCTAAGTAGCTCTGCGAGACCGCACCAGTACAGTAGAGCAATTCGAACCGCTGTAACGTGAAAACCTCTGCGTCGCTACGTGCCGCTGCCATTTGAGTTAGTCGAACGTCCGTCAATCCGACCAGACGACAGTCGTCAGTTCTCAGTCCGGACCAATGTTTTGTATTTGTATCCCAATGTCCGCGTAAACTTCTTCGTATTACTCGGGAGGGGGGCTTCAGGGTCGGACTTTCCAAGTGATCGCCATACCGCGTCGCGTTTTTATCGTTCTGGTATTTTTTGTGTTGTGTTACGGTGTGGAGCAGTGTTGTTCTTGGAGCTGTTAGAGTGCGCCAAAAAAATAAACGTAGGCAAAAATCTATAGAAAAAAAGTATTTTTTAAGTTCAAACCGGATTTGTGTATGATCAAAAAAAGCAAACAAGCAACAAAAAATTTAAATCAGTTGAAACAAATATTTATTTATAAAGTATGAATGAATTTCAAACCAAAATTAATAATTATTTTGGTGTTGTGTAAAACAACATAAAAACTGGAATAGTGGATACTGCTCTCCATACTCATAAATACTCGTATATATTACATATATATTTGGTAAATCTTTTGGTATTTAAAATGCAAAAATATCCCAAAATAACAATCCCAATAACCAGCTCTCCAAAAAAAAAAAACACAGCAACAAAAATTGAGTTGAGTATCGACGACTGAAATTGAGTCAACTCAATGTAAAACAAGTTTTGTATGCCGTGGAGTGAATTTGCATTCTTTGTCTCTTTAACCACTTTTTGCTGGTCTTTGATGTTGCATTGGTTTTGTGGTTGGCCAAAGTTTGGATTTCTCGATTTAACTCAGTGGCTGGCTGTATGGGATATTTTTGTATTTTTGACTTGAGTAGTTGCTAAATTTGAAATTTACGTTTGACAAAAAGATACGTCAAGTCAAATTGTTAGAAACATCAGTTGTGGATTAAAAAAAAAAATGATTTTCCTTTATCTTTATATTTATTAGTCATTTATCTCGTCACTACTCCAACTTGTTGGCGTTCTTTGTTAGGTTTGCATTTTTTATCAAGCCGTATGACTTTTTAGTCTGATAATTTATGCGGTTAACAATCAGCATAAATTAAAATCATCTGCCAGATAATCTTATTTTTTTGTAAGTTAAATATAATCTTTCACAAGCTAATATTAAATGTCTGTGTTAGGAACTCTAAAACTTTGTTAAAGTTACGCTATGTTTCTACGTGCTTTGAGAGAAAAAGCTTGACAAAACCACATGTTTGCAATTTAATTTATACATTATATATAAAACATTCTATTTGATTTGCTTTTATTTATTTTCAAAGGCAATTTCAAAATGGAATGCAAGCTTTGTGGCTAAACAAAAGTCAGCTTTTGAATTAAGCAGATAGTCACATAGTCAGTCATACGGTGAGATATTAGAATTGAATGAATCAGCAACTCGATACTGACTGTCATTAGATACAATATGTACATATGTATGTACATGAAAAGTAATTGTAAATAAAAGTACATAACAACAAACAAACTCACAGAACTATAGACAAACTAACATATTATTTTTAGAGGTTGCGTTAACTTTAATTAGCTTTTATTTTTTGTTTTTTGTTTTTTTAAATGAATTAATTAAGGTTTCTGAAAGTTAGCGCATTTAGGAGGTGTTTATTGGTGTCATTTAAAGTCTTGATTTCATCAAGTTTTTAATCATAATAACTTGCATACAAATTGGGATGTCTTCGTTTTCACCCCAAAGCTCGAAACCCCAAAGTTTTATCCCAACTGAAAATTTAAAACAAATTAAAACTCTAGGTGGAATTAGCTAAAGCGCCAAGTTACAAGACTTTGGGAACTTCTATGGCACACTCAGTCGTAATAGCCTGGCAACAAACCCCAAAACGAACTTGGTAAAAAAGCCAAAAGCATAAGAACAAAAGCCAAAAGCAGTACGAGACGAGTGCCGGGTGCAGTATAACAAGAAAAATAAAATAAAATAACCAGTTTCTTGCCACTTTTCTCACATGCCTTTCGATTATGCCCAACTACTTATACATACTGCATTCTTTCCATTGTGGCAACTGACTGGCGGCTGGCTCACTAGCTGACTGGTTGAGGTTATGTTAGTTGTTGGCTTTCGCTAACTGCTGGTTGCAAGCTGGCTAACTGACTGACTTGGCGACTTGGAGACTTGGCTCCACAAGTTCAAGCCTGGCAAAGCATGCAGCGGCCAACAAGTTATAGACGTCGTCTTCCTCGTCGTCGTCGTCGTCGTCAAAGACTGTATTTTCAACATAAAACTTTAATTTCATGGAATTTCCTTTCTATTTTTATGCAGCTCTCTGTGGATGATTAACAACAGTAACAACACAAGAAAAGCAGCTGACGAAGATGTTACAACTTAAAGCCCGAAGAGCTAGACGTGTCTTTGTTGGGTTTGGGTCTTTCATTTGCTGGGTTTGTGGCTTTGCCCATTTCTGGTTCTGTTTCTGCCTCGCTTTTGCCAAGTCCAAGGCGCTTGGCAAAGTCATTAACTTGGCTAATATGTTGATGAGACCAGTGCTTGGCATGCTGTGCGCTGTTGCCTGCATCCGTTGCATCCCACTGGGCATGTCTGAACTTGGACTTTTTTTGTCTTGTTATTTTTTGTTCTCCTATTGCGTTATTGTGTTGCGCATTTTCTTTCCTTATTTTATGGCAGGAAATTAAACATGGTTAATTACGTATGTAAACGTTTTGTCATTTGAGTTGATTTTTAATGCAGCTGTGATTACTAAGCGCATTCTTAATGGTATCTTGGCAACCAAGTTATTACACACTTACCAGCACCTGTAAGGTGTGGACTCTTTGGAACAAGTAAATATGATTTGTCTCCCTGCAACCTTTGACATTTTGTTTTCGATAAAATGAAGTAAATTGCCTAAAAATAGGCTATGCAAAAATATTTGCATATGAATATTTAGCTTAATTAATATAATTTTTGACATTTTTTCCTCAGCCTTAAAATAACATTTTCACAGCTCAACTGCCAATTTTGTTTGCAAAAGTTATTCCGTACCCCTAAAGCATGCTTCATAAGTATTATTGTTATTGCAACAACTTTTGGCCTTCAAATTGTACACAGTGCTCGAATTTCAAATACTTACAGGGTTTATTTAGTGGGCAACACGGCAGTCAAATAACTTGGCCTTGTGGGTTTAGACGAGGGAGCTACCCTCTTCAAATACAAAGTTTATAATTTCCTTTTTCCATGGTTTCAGTTTTCTGAACGTACTACGTGGGTACTTTTTTTTAAGTTCTGTCAAAGCTTCTAATGTAATGTGTTGCATAATTATGGGCGTACTCAGCACACACCTGTTCCCATGCGCGAATGAGGTCAGCTTCATTGGACTAACTGAGCTCACATGACGGGCTTCTTTCCGTTTTCGTCTTGGATTTCATTCATGATATAGTTCTATTTTGTTACCGCATTATCGATTATTTTTACCACACGTTTTTTTATTTAGCCCCAAAGTCTTTCTGGTTCATGTAATTGCCAATTGTAAACTTGAGAAGTTTATTTGTATCAAGTCCGCGTAAAAATGTATTCTTTTTCCAGTGACAGTTAAGAGTGCCTTAAAGCAGATGACAAAATATATTTCGTATATACAGTAAGGGCAATACTTTTGTTACACCTTGCGCACAATAAAATTGATTTGGACCTGAAAAGCCAAACACCAAATGTTTAACAATGACAATCAGAGCAGAGCGCGGATGAAAATTGTCAAGCTTCGCTGATTTACTTTTGTGACTCCCTGTTTGTATTTAGCTATAAATAGTCGGAACCCGTTGGTGGATCCACTTGGAACATGAGTACCAAATCATTGCTTACATTAAAACCGCAAATCCGCCGCATAGTTGTGCATTTATAACGAGTATCTTTTTGATATGAAAGCATTTGTTTTGGCATTATATTTATGTTATAAAAATGTATTTGCCAAGCCGTCAAAACTTGTTTGTCCCATGTCTGCCCCTTTCTTATCAACAGTATTAAAAACCGAGTAAATGTTTTTTTTTGTTTAATATGTCAGATAAAGGTGCTCAACAAGTTTCTGTTGCTTTTAATGTGTTTGCCTATGTCAGCGCAAAGAGTATATATTAAACTGACTAGTTACTCTTTGTAAATATCTACCATGACAAAATTGTTTTTCAGGATAAGCTTAAAGCCGAAAGTTGTGACCTCTAAATCAAGAAAGTGGATACTTACTTTTTTTTAAATATCGTAAAGATACTTTTCGTTAGATGTGTTGCTGGAAAGGAAATTGAAATAATAGTAATAGTAATACTGATACCTTAATGTCCAGGACGACATCCTAAACTAGACTTTGTTGACTTAGATGGTTGAGATGCCTGTCCCAACATGTCTTATGGTCATGTTTTCTCCCACAGATTTTAATTCATTCATTCATTCAAATTTTAGAGAAAAATAATATTTTTCCATTAACTTTTTCAAATCTTCTTGATGCGACGGTCAGCCTGTAAGTTGAGAAAGGTATTTTTGTTTTTCAAAATATTTACCATCAATGCGAAACACTTTTTCCATTCTAGTCATGAATTTTACGAGTCATTCTTCGAGGGCAGAAAATCGTTAACGCAGTTATTTCAATTCAAATATTTTCATGTGATGAAAAATTTCATTGAAAACTTCCGGCAAATCCGCGAACCACTTTTGTTGGATTTGATTCGGAGGGATCATGATAATCTTGCTTTATCATTTCGTGCACGCTGTCGAATGTTATCTACGATTATGGCCGATTTTCTTTAAATTCATCGGTGAGCGACAAGCGGCTGCGAATGTGGGTCCTTGTTATTAAAACAGGAATAAATAGTTGCACTCTTGCCGGAATAGTCATAGTATACGTCGAAAGTCGAGATTTTAATATTAATTCTATATAAAAAGCTTAAAAGTGTATAAGAACTCAAATTGGTAGTAGATATGCAAAAAAAAATATCTCTAAACCTGCGGAACCTGTTAGACAAAAAGTCTACAAATATTTAGTATATTTTTTGGTGTCAACTCTGAGTCATTTAAATTGAATAAATATTCTAGTAAATAAGCAATAACATTATAGAAGCAAAATGCTTTTGATTTTACAAGAGAGTATTATTAAATTTTGGCATCACGAATGTGCAGCTGATGAATCAAATCAAAGGGCATGCTGCGTCTTTTAAAGCGCACCTAAATGATTCAGTTTTCTACCTGAATTTTGGCAGTGAGTCATAAGTACAGAAAACCAATACACGGTTTGAACTACACTAGGCAGGCGACATGTGGCATGTGGCTTGCCGGAGTTAAAATCCACATATAACAGACGTGCTACGTTCAACAAACATATGTTATTCGGTATGCCTTCACCGGCAGCGGCAGATGCAACCAATTTGGAACGACGCGAACCTCTGCCAAATGTTTTGTGGGTATACCACTATCTCTTTCATAAATAAGTGGAGTGTGTCGTGTGTTTGTAAGCAGGACCTTCTGTGTTCGTAAAGCAGTAACCTAGTGCTAAGTACGTACATATGTACCTAAGAATGTTCCATTTGTTTTTGTGCCGTATTTCATTTCCGTTTACTTTTTGATTTTTTTTTTCCAAGTGGTTTCTCTTTTGTTTTGTATTTTAGGAAGAATTTTTTTTATTGAGGATGTGGGGAGGTAGTGTATGGTTGTAGTAAATCCAACTGTACTCTTATTTTAAATAAAGTACGATCAATAGTGAATTTTTCAATGCATACAGTCAGAACTAAAATTATTCGAACACTCTTTACTTGCAACTGGTGATTTGTATGCATTATATGAAAAGGTTTTATTTTAAACTTTGAGTGTTTGAAAGGACTGCCTTTAGCCTGACCAAATAAATGTCAGCTAATTAATGATTTACAGACGAAAAAAATAAACAAAAAAAACAACTCTAAAAATCGGATATCATAAAAATTAGGATCACCATTCACTGCATTGACTTTAGGCATTTAAGCCAAATTAATCTTAGGAAAGATTTAACAACCAAATTATTGAAAGGATCTTTTCGAAACATTGCATTGTTATGCATGCTTTTAATACGATGTTGTTTAAGACCCCAAGAGCTATGTATATATTGAAATTTTTATGTATAATAATTTTTTTGTAGTTATACGTTACTCTCAATAATAGCAATTATTCTCCACATCATTGGTACACAAAGCCTGCATTACAATTTTAATTTTCTCACACCTTTGAACAAAAATTGAGTTCCCATAACCCATAGCGCACCATGGTTCAGGTAAATATCCCAAATTTACTAACACCACCCAATTGACAGCTAATAATTATACACTTTGGAAATATCCAAAAGCCGTGCTGCAGTTAGCCCAATGTCTAAATACTAATTAGAAATGCTGGCTGGGCCTGCATTGGGTGCATAGGTATGCCTTGTGCCTTCCCCTTCCCGCTGGTCGTGGTAAGTCCTAGGAGGACTTTTAGGGGTGCGTTTTTGGCCAGCGTGTGAATAACTGAACATATGGCAAAAACTTGGCAAACTACGCATGCGTAACCCTAATGGCGGCTGCCAAAGATTCTTCTCATCCTTGTCAAAGAATCAAAGGCATAAATCGCACAGAGTTCAAGAAACTGCTTACACATTTCTTTTGATACTGCTACTGCTTTTGTACGATTATTTTGATGTACCCTCTCTCTGCTCATTGTCACTCAGAGTAATTGGTTAGGTATAGTGGGACGTTAAGATAAAAGAAGATGAGGATGAAGATGACGACAAATATTGCGTCCCAGGCACAGACAAAATTAAGAAGAGTTCGTTCTCTCTTCATTTCATACTTTTCAAAGTAACCTTGTAAGATATTTATGTGTATCTTTGTTTCGTTAAAAGTTATAATAAACGGCTTAAATGCTTGATTGATGCCAAAAGTTGTGGAAATGTTATAGATGCTATAAATGATGTTTAATTTAAAGAATTTGCTGCTTACTAACTCACAGAACTGGAAGTTATAATGAATCTGCGTTAAAGATGGCGATGGCATCTAAAAGTCGTCCGCCCTCGACTTAAGCTAAATTGATCTAAAATATCGTTTTTTACTTTTGGTAACATTAAGGGAAAAGAATTTCTTTTACTTTTTCCCAAATTCACCGAATTTAATTTGAGAACTTTTAACTAGACAAAATTTTTAACAGCTCTTGTTGATTATAGTTGTAATAGTTCGCGCCTTCACATCCTTTAAGATTATTGGTAGCTCCCACATACAGTATAGAAAGCAAGTTAACATTTATAAAGCTTCTTATATATCTATGTACAGTTAATACTTATAAGTCTGCATATTTGAATTTTTTTAATGAAAATTCCCACGACCACCGACACACAAAGACCATAAAAATTATAAATTCCAAAGCTACAAGCAACAACCCTCCCAGTAAATATAAAAAAAATAAAAAATTTGTAAGTGAAGTTGTTGCAGTCTGGCTTCAGTGAAGGACCAACCAGCCAGGTAACTTGGTGGTTGATCAATTTAACATACCCTTAGAGAGCCAGACAAAAAGACGTATGGCGGCATAATTGTAACTCCATATTATATGAGGAGTACTTGCAGAAGCACTACTAAAAGAGAGGAAGCCACATAATGTAGGTCCTTTTTGGTAGTCAGTCGCAGAAGAATTAACCACTAAGCGTGTGAATTTGTGATAGGCAACTGAATGCATTTTTAAATACAAGTAGAGGTAACCTTAAGGTACCTAAGGTCTTCTATAGCTGCAGTATCTGTATTAGATCTTGTATAAGGATCTTATGCATAACTTTGCTTTAAAAGTAATCTCAATGGATTACTTGCATGGAAAGAATTTTAAAAAATTTGCCGTGGAATAACCCACTTTATAATTTGGCACATCTTTTGAAAAGTTTATATAGCGAATGCTTGGTTGTGTTTTTGGCAGAAGATATTAAGATTCGTCTTAAAATGTATTGAAAACATTTGTTGCTTTTGCAGAGGTTTACTATCCCCAAGCACCACCTCGGGGCGAGGAAGGAGGATTATTTATTACCATCTATAAAGGCTGAACTGACCGTAGTTTTTAAATGTATCAAGTCATCTCAAATTAAATTTCCAGCTATTATTTTACAAATATTCAACAAGTAATCGTTAATTACATTGGGTGTCAGACAATGACCATATAGACAAGAGTGTTGGCTGCTCTATTGACCTTATGCAATGACGGGTGATGATATACTATATATACTACTTGGCAAAAGCTTAGTGTCCATGACTGCGTTTGTTTGTCGTAGTTCGTATTTTAAAGTGTCATATATGGCTGGTCTTCATCTCTCATGAGGGTTAATAGTTTAATGCCTATAAAAATTGGCATATTCTGACACGATTCTTTGGCGTAGACATATCTTTTACTGGTATGTAGTTATTCATTATGTCATTTTATTTATTGCTGTGGAACAAGGGCCATATGATTTTCATTCTTAATGATCTGCTTGCCCTGACCAGACATTTAAGTGACATACAAAAAAATTTTTTTAATTATATAAATTTTTGGCTGGTTGCTTTGCTCTCTCTTTATCTGACTCATAGTTATTAAAAATATTATATGGAAATTTTTAGTACCTATAAATTTTGCATTACTTCGAATAAATATAAATTTGAAAATATAGATGCATTGGTGTTCTGGTGTAAGAAATTACCAAAAAAGGCTTTGTTGAGATCAATTTCTTTTTGATTTTATTTCAAATAAACAATCCTACTATTGTTACAATAAATTTATTTGAATTATGATGCACTTCAGAAAAGATTGATTTATTTGTTGACCTTAGGCACCAATGCCGCCTACGGCTACCCAAAACTAAACTACAGAAGAAAACTTTTCTAGATAAGTGCTATATAGTTCATCTGATATAAATATTGAAAGCAATGTTTTATCAACATACGCCTTTTTATCTGAATTGGATTTATTTTGTTTTTGGTATATTGGAACCCGTTTCGTGTCTCGTTTATTGGTTGAATGACCCCTTAAAGATTGTGTACAACGCGTTACGTGGCTTGGCCAATGTTCTGACCACTCATTGTTGTCATATTTACTTTAAGAGCGTGTTTTAGGGCTTATTTTTAAAGACTTCATAGCGATTCGTAGCTAGTTGGTGGTTTAACAAAATGTGGGACGTGTTGCGTCTTTAATATCCGAGTCATTTGCGTTAACTCATACAATATATAAGTAAATTATAATAAATAATAAGGTAGTTTTTATCCTATTTTTTCGTTTTTATTCAAACCTAAAATCAAAATTTGTAAAACTAGGTGACGAAACACCGGGACCTATGCATAGCATAGAAATCTTAGTTTTTATAAAAATAAGTGTTACTGCCTGCTTTCCATACTAATGCTATAACAAAAAAATGCCAATTTTTTTTTTAAAGGTGAATAGTAAGTCTGCGAAACCTGCGGAGCACTGAAATTTGACTATTAATATCTTTTTTTGATAACTGCAAAGTCTAAATAGGTTTAGATTTAACAAACAAAAGGCCTTTTAGCTTATTTTAATTACATTTTGTTCATCTAGGTAGCTCACGAGTTTGAAGTGCAATAGTCAATTAGTGCATGACCCGCTAAACCGGAACTTTCAGCCAACGACCAGCTTGTCGTTCGTCTTTTTCCTGACCATTTCACACCGCTACGGACAAACCCACATTCACTGTAATCCAAAGTTCTGAAGAAAAATGCAGTCAAACAGCATCCACGAGCTAAAAAATTCATCCAGCATGGGGGTACATGATAATACCATTTACATAAGGCAGTATATAGCCACGCCAGTTCTTGAGCTTATTAATGACGTATACATCAAAAGCTACAAATTTTTAAGTGCCCTTTGGAAAAGAGACTCAAAATACCCAGCAAGCTGAGCGCCAAGTAAATTTGTGCCCAAACTGGTTTTTAAGGTTTACCACTGATGATAAAAAAATGAGAAAATTTCGAAGTACTTACATGGTGACGTTGAACCGAAATGCATATTTAAGTTTCTCTAAAGTAAACTTATAATTAGCGACGCCTACAAAATAATTTATGTACACAAATTTGATTAGGTGACACTGTTAGCTAGACCATAAGGTAAAAGACAATGCCTAACGTCAGCTCATACAAAAAGTAACAGTCCAGCAAAATGGTCTGGACCGTACACTTGCAGTTCTTGAAAATGCTTTAAAATAAACTTCCTTATATATATTGTAGGTTCGAGTTATATCAATCAAACCAATAATTTTCAACAAAGAAAAAAATTCCAGATGTATTTGATATGAGATCAAATCATGAGATTAGTTTTGTAATTAAGGTGTTTTTTTAAAAATATTATCATCGAAAGCCAATGTATGTTTTGTCAAGAATATAATTCAACTCAACCGTATTTTAAACTATTTTTCTCTAATTTGCATTACGCTACATACATACAAATGTTTGTATGTTTTATTTATATAAATAGTAGTTTGAGTTTACCGCAATATGATAAAGTCACAAAAATGCCAGCGCGTCACCGCAATGTAAGGAAATCAAAAGCTTTTAAAGTAAAAATAAACAAAAGATAAACGCAATGTGAATGTATAAAAAACCCTAAGTAAATAATTATGTAAACAATTACTTGAGACAGTTATCTAAGCAAGAGCTACTCGCAAAATCTTCAAAGAAGTTTTTAACAGAAGATATCCGATATATATTAAACTAGTAAAATTGCTTTTAAAGATCAATGGCTGAGCTATCTGTCCTGTGTTTTTCAAATATGTTTTAAACGTTCTTCTAGAATGTACTTTGTGTAATAGTTATCATAGATATAACGTTTAGGACAGCTGTTCTTTTAAGTTAGGGGCGTCACACTGATAAGATTTACCGCGTCGGACTCTGACTCATTGTGAAAATGTCAAACGTGATTTTCAATAAAAACATCACTCTGCGTATCTTTTTTATTGTATTTAATGAAACGCATTGAATTCTAATCATTTACAGAGCTCGCATGCAGTTTCCCCCAACAGGCACAATAAAGTCGTCAATTAATTAAATAATAAATAACCATAACTCAAATTCAATGAACAAATAAATTTGCGCGCGCAACAAGTCAGTCAATAAATAAATCAATAAAGTAAAATACTAGCACTATCAACCGGAGAACTACTTAACAAGAACAAATTGGTTTGCGATAAAAAAAATTAAAGCAAAAAAAAAACCATCAAATTGCAAAAGATCTGGCAACGCTTTAATTTGCAAATGGCAAGTCCGTTCAAAACTAAAGCCGAGAGACAGTTGTAACGGTTATTGCCAGGTTTTTACTCACGCCACAACCGGAAATTCCATAAACTCTGAACAGAAAGAGAAAAAGAGAGAGAACGAAAGAGAGAACAAAAAGGTGTAAACCGCGCTCACAGCCATGGGAAACTCATCGTCGCACACGCACGAACCACTCGAGCACGGCTTCACACGCGGAAAATTCGGTGATGTTAAAAATGGGGTAGGTTTAAAGCAGCAGCTACACGAGCAGTTTTCAACTTCGATAAGGGTTGATCTTAAAGGCACTTGTTTCCGATTTTTTGAATTTTAACGATATTTTGAAATATTTATTAATAATATCACACTTTGCAGAAATCCGCCTCATTTCGCTTTAGCAAGAAATCGCCCAAGAAAATGGATCGTCTGAGGCGTTCCTTTCGCGATTCTTTTCGTCGTCGTAAAGATCGTGTTCCGGAGTCATCAAAGCCGCATCAGTGGCAGGCTGACGAGGAAGCTGTGCGCTCGGCTACTTGCTCCTTTTCTGTCAAGTATTTGGGCTGCGTAGAGGTCTTTGAATCGCGTGGCATGCAAGTTTGCGAAGAGGCGCTACGGGTGCTCAGGGTAATTTAGAAACCATATGCGTAGGAATAATTTATGTAAAAACGATGATTGAGCAATTTCTCAATGTTGTTGGAGGTAATAGTTGAAATTCTATAAATGCAGAGAACGCATCTCTTATAGTACTATCCGATTATTCGAAACAAATATTGAGAAAATGAAATCATTTGGGTTTTACACATTGATTTTCCTACCTTGTTGTTAAATTAAATTAACTAACTAATTACATTTCCAAATACTTACAGAACTCTCGAAGACGTCCAGTACGCGGTCTACTGCACGTGAGCGGCGATGGCCTGCGCGTTGTAGACGATGAAACCAAGGGTCTTATTGTAGATCAGACCATCGAGAAGGTCAGCTTCTGCGCCCCGGATCGTAATCACGAACGCGGCTTTAGTTACATTTGCCGTGATGGTACCACACGCCGTTGGATGTGCCACGGCTTTCTCTCATGCAAAGATTCGGGCGAGCGTCTTTCGCATGCCGTTGGCTGTGCCTTTGCCGTATGTCTGGAGCGCAAGCAACGTCGGGACAAGGAGTGCGGCGTTACTATGACCTTTGATACAAAAAACTCAACATTTACGCGCACTGGCTCCTTTCGTCAGCAAACGCTAACAGAGCGGTTGGCGGCCGCAGCTAACATCAATGAGCGCAGCGTGGATGGTCCTTCACCTCCAGCTGCTACCGTGAAGCCGTTCAATCCCTTCGCGATTGAGCGGCCTCATGCAACACCCAACATGCTGGAGCGTCAAGGCTCCTTTCGTCTTAGCACTATTGGCAGCCAATCGCCGTTCAAGCGGCAAATGTCGCTGCGCGTCAATGATCTTCCGTCCAATGCTGATCGCCAGAAGGCCTTTCTGGCCGCTGCCGCTGGAGGGACCTTCGGTGGCAACGGAGGAAGCTCGCTGCACACGCCAATGCGCAGCGTTTCGCCCATAGCCGAGGTGTCGCCAGCAAAATCAGGTGATGTCACCACGGCGGATACAGTTAGTCAGTTATGTCAGGAGCTCAGCCAAGGTCTATCGCTACTCACGCAGACAGATGCGCTTCTTGCCGCCGGCGATGATCTGAACTTCAACAACAATCGTAGTGTAAATCAGAATATTATTGCTGCCGAGAAGCAACAACAGGTCATCACGACGTACTCTTCGACTACCGTGACTGCCAGTTTATCGCCTACGACGCAAATGGGCCCTCGTGTAGCCAGTGTCTCTCCAATGGCAAGCACAAGTAGCACACCCACGTACCATGCACTGCCCTCTCCCACACGCTCTGAACAGGGCATGGATGTAACTGCGGGACTGCCTAATGCTGAACAATGGTTGGGTCAAGTTGTGCGCAGCACTTCACCAGCAGCTCCGCCCAAGAGACCAAGTTACTTGGCCAACGTGGGACGCGCACAGACCTTATCGGCCAGTTCTGTTGGGGAAAGGGGTGGGTTGACCGATCCTTTTGATGCCGAGTGGGCAGCCAACGTGGCAGCGGCCAAGCAAATGTCACCGGATCTGCCGGTGTCGTCATCGGTACCTAGGCATAGCACGAATCCGTTTATCTCACCGCCAAAAGCTCCAGCGCAAACATTCCAAGTGCAACTGTAGATTGGGAAGCGGTTTAATTGAGGGGAATTGGGGTGGGTCTGTAGAGCGCTGTATGAAGTGTGATTCTTCTTCTTCTGTATTACAGGAAAATGCAATGAGCCGTTAACAGAGCCAAGAAGATATGCTAGCGAAAGTTATGATACAAAATAATAAATAAGAGATACTTAACGCAAACATAATAAATGTTGAATTATAGTGCATATTTATACACATACCGTTACTTAAAAGCAGCAAGTACAGTTAAATAAGCATATAAGCAAATTTATACATAGTACACACTTTTACAAACACAAGCTGACAACAAAAAACCATATATATATACCATATACCATATGGCGCTTAAGTCTATGTTTGACTTGAACAAGTACTTACTAAAAAGATCCTATAAATTACTATAACTGTACATTATGCGGCACGCCGAAATTGACCAAGCTATCAAATATACCACCATCACCACCGCTACCACCACAAGTAAATCCCACAACAAAAATGAGTGCACTTTTACTTAAAGATATTCTATATGGTACTTCCCCTACTTAACTCCACACTACATACTTGTTGAACAAACCAATTTGTATCTTTTACTTTTATATAATATACATATGTATTTATCTAGGGCCAATTTATTTGTCACTTTTGTTTTCACTGTTCTTATAAAGTTATTATTTAGATTAATTTTTAAATTTGTACAAAATGTATTATACTTAAATTATAAACTATAATTTAACAAAGAAAAAAGAAGGTATCTTAAATAAATAAACTTCAAGTTATTAAAAGACAAACAAATTAAAGCTCCATTAAAATGAACATACAATTATTTATATTGCATACAATAATTGCAAACTGATGTAGAATCATAAATACGTTTAAAAATATAAATATTAAATATTGTACAAAAAAAAAAATATGCAATAAGCAATGTGAAATATATTTAATTTTGTGCTTCATTTTAACTAGAAATTTCTGTGTGTTTTGATTTGCGCATTGATAAAATTTTTTCGGGCAAACCTAAAGCGAGATATTTATTAATTTGATCTCGATTTTGATTGTTTTTACATTCGTGATAGATTTACTAGCTTAAATTCTCAGCTCGAGGGTTATTCGGGTCGACATTTTCTAAAAATCAAAGCATTTAATTATTTGATTTTTTTTCCATGAAAAACAACGACTTTTTCTGCTTTGATTTTAATTTATTTGTTGAAATCTGGAAATATCTCAAAAATTTGGAAACCGAAGATTTGGCTTATTAATATAAATAATAATAATATCACAAAAATAGCAAAAAACTTCATAATTATAACAATTACGTTTCCCAGTATATTAAAGCGCATAAAATTTAATAAGAGAAGATTTAATAATCACATTTAAAATTTAAAATTAAACAAATGTCAAACTAGTTTTTTATTTTCAAAATTTTAGAAAATTTAGTTTCTTAATTACCTTTATTTTTTAAAAGATATGACTCTATCTAAATAATCTGTCTAATAAATATTCAATGAACAAAAGGATGAATTTAAAAGTAGTCCTCATCATTATATATCGAGCTGACTATTTATTTGGACATAAATAATAAAATGCACCAAGAAAAAATCTATATAATTAGAAATATGTATAAAATTGTATTTGTTGGATACAAAATTTTTTTAATTTGATCATAAAAAACAAAGCATTGTCTTCTAAAAGTTTCTTTATACTATACAAATAATAAGTTAATTTAAAATGGATTTTGAAAATCTCGTTTGGCTTTAAAAAAACTCTATTTGGATCAGTCGAACAAACTCAATCAAATTGAATTCGAAGTATAAAATGCTTTTACTTTATTGTGTACCTATCGAAACTGTCTAGTGCAGATATTTGGACTTTATTATTATAGTTTTTATATAATGAATCGTTTTGCTTTCAGTCCAAGAATAGTTATTTTTATGCTCTCTGCCGTATTTTTTTAGGCAACTGATAGCACAAATAGAAAAATTAAACAAATATTGTTAACGTTTGATCAATGATAAGGCAAGCTTATTAGACAAAAATAATAATAATATTAAGTACTTTGTGTAATTTATAAAAAAAAGCAATGCATATCGTTTTATTTTAACAATATCATCGTAATCATAATAAATGCAACAAAATTAACAAGAAAGCATCGTATCAAACATTTAAATGGAGAAGATCTCTATGGAGAAGATATAGTATATAAAATGCGAAAACTAATTAAATATTTGTGAAATATCATGTATTTTTGAGCGTTAAATAAACTACATTTGAAGAGGACTCCACAAAATTTTGTCTGTAACAAGATCTAAAATATGAGTTTTACTTAAGTTCTGTATAAGAGTACAGCGACGCCTCTAACCACAAGGTTAAAAAAAGGTTTGCTCAGTTTTACATTACATCAGTGGTGATTTTTTTTTGTACTGCCACTGACGCGTTTTGTGTCCAACACAGTAACAGGACTTGTTTGACAGGGCCACTGCTTGATATACTTTCTAGTTAAGTGTAAGTAATTTAGCTGTGTGTTTTGAACCCTAATCGCCCCTAAGGAATCCCATAAGGTAAAAAAAAAATGAACATTATAAAGTATATCGAACAATTCCTTCTTAAAGAAGAAAGAAACAATCCCATCGTTTTACCCAACTGGCTTATATAAAATAAATTGTATTCATATGCATAAATTATAGAATAAACGTAGATTGCAATTTAGAGCTAACTTAGAACGGATCTCATTAATTAATTAATTAAAAATAGAAATGATAAAAATAAATTGAAACCTTCAGTAAGAACATTTTCTTTTGCACATGCAATAGTATCAAAAAAATTATAAAATTTAGAAATATTTCAAAATTGAAGCACTTTACGAGTGTCAGTTTTAAAAAAGTAGCCTAGTTCAAGAGTTGCGGTTGGATTGATAATCGACAAATGCTGTAAATAAAAACTTACAAGTGTGTACATACATAATAAACATTGATTTATGGGAACACTGAATTTAGCACAGATCGAGTGTCCAGTGAATGATATTTTTGATTGTAACTCACGCGCTCAATTGAAGTCGTTGCCTCAAGATGAGGCACAAAGTCGATACAAAAACAAATATTGTATCCAAAAAAAAAAAAACATATATCGCTATCAAAAGAGCTGCTCCATGGGACTCTTTTTCTTCTTTGGAGAGTCGCTATGTTGCAGCTACACCTGCATTCTCATGCAACAATGTTGCATACAATAATGTGATGGCATCGGACGATGATATCGCCAGAGCACTGTCTCAAAGCGAAACAATTCAGCACCAACCCTAACTCATCCACGATTTCCCGTTCCCCGTTTCCTGTTCTTGACGATCGTCTTGTTGCTTATTTTACAATTTCCATTGACAGACAACAGGCTTCTCCGCTTTTTTGCGGGTCAATGCAAATAGCTGGAGCTGGGTCTTTCCTTTTTTTTTTGCTTGCCAGCAATTAATCTACAGTGTTATATTGCCGTCTACTCAACTATTATACGGAATACTTTTACGCACTGCTTTTTACAACAGTTTTATTTTTGCTGAATGCTTCCTCATAAGAAACGCTTAATTAACGAAATGCGATTCCACGCGAGAGGGCGCCAGATAATATTTTTAAAAGCAGTTTTTTTGCTGTTTTATTATATATTTTGCCCTGCTTTAGCTATACGCCAGATAGCGACTAAAGAAGAGATTCTATATTACTTAACAGTATTCTTTCACAAATTACCCCTATTTCCACTGCATTAACGTTGTTTACCCTAGATTTTGGCCGTCAATATTTATACTTTCAGAAGCAAATAGTGAATGATTTTTATTATTTCAGCCCTTGAAATATTTAACTCAGCTGGCACTGCTTTAATGTTTTTCTGTTAAAGGAAAACAAAACAAGCTGTGCAACTGCTTTCTTATACAAAGAATATAGAAATTTTTTTTCTTTCGATGTTCTATATTACAATATAAGGTTGTTGTATCTACTATTTCTGATTATTTTTAAATTTATATTACGCACTGCACTGCTTTGAAATGCTGTTTGACTTTTGCTATTGTACGCAAGATGGCGCTTTATAGCGCAAGTTTCATGAAAAGCAGTAACATCGCATGCACTGCTTATTTAACGTTTATTCGCTTTACTGCGTAATTTCTTTCAAGGTTTTATTACTGTGTGGTAGATGGCGTTCTAAAAGTATATTGTAGTTTTCCAAAAATAAAAAGAGTCTCTTTGGACGATTAGCAAAAGTATCGGATCGTTTAACGTCATTTTACTAGCAAGGAGGATCAAACTATACAAATTTACAGAAAATTGTTAAATTTTCAGTATTTACAATTGGGTTTTTTTTTGTGTGTGCAACGAATAGAAGTTTTTTGTTATTACCATATTTCTATATCTAGAAACAAGAGCGAGACAATTATATGAAGTTATTCACTATTCACAGATGATAAGACGATTTTTTTCACAAAGCCTATTTTCCTTGGCAAATTCAATGACGAAAGTATAATGTTACTAAAATGCTAAAACAGAATGGGCGGATATCTGGTTCAACTTAATAGATTCGGTGATGAAAGCTACTCTGTCCAGGAAATTAATAGCTAAAATCGATACTTATCAAACAGACACATGTTGATAGCCAAAGCCTTACACTTACAACTTAATTTAACTTTTTATTAAATATCGAATATTTTCGAAACAAATTGACAAATATATCTGACAAAAGCTATAATAATTGATTTTGGTAAATCAATAGCTTTCCACATGAATCTGTTAAACTTTTAGACTATTAACCAGTATCATATGTTAATTAACCCAAGTTTGTTAACGCTTTATATTGATATATACATACATATGTAGGATTCTAGCAAATATTTGACGCACTTAGAATGATGCGAACTTAACTTGTCTCCACTTGCGACGTGGTTAAGCTGTAAGTAATAGATACAAAAGACAACTTTTTAACTGACGTCTTAATAAACTGTCAATAAACAACAACAAAATAAAGAAACAAATTTTGAATAAAGTGAGTTGCATTTCAGTTGACAAATTTTGGACTTGCTTTTGGCATTTTTGTTTTATATTTCTTAGCTGCCAAGTCAAATATTAAAAAAATCCAAATTTTACAAAACAAAACTTTGCGCAAAATTGCAGATGCACAAGGATCTAGTGATGTATTGAATAAACTTAGCGACCGTTACGCTGATCGCATAAGGAACCATCCGAACTCGCTTGCATGTGCCCTGGCCGGTCATAGACCAAGAAGACGCCTAAAACGCCTTCATCCAAACGACCTCAGAAGGCGTGCCATATCATAGAGTCTACTTGATTTTTTAAATATTGTGTATATATAGAGTAAACTAAATGATACCACACAAAAGGTTTTAAGTGTATAGTGACTTACTTTTCATAAATGTTGGATTATAACCCATAAAATCAAGGGTTGATTTTCAATAATAAATATTCGAAAAAAAAAAAGAATCTTATTTTGTCTGAAAAAAAAAATTGTTTATTTTTATACCCTGCACCCACAAAGATAAGGGCAGTATAGTTATGAGCAAGTTATATAATCTCTTGGGTAGCGATTAAACCAAGTTCGTCCATTCGACAAATTTGTCAAAAGGTACGATGAAACTAAAAACTATTTTATTTCCGACTCCTGGAGAAACCTGAATGGAAGGACAGAGAAATTCTGATAGATTGGCTATTGCCAATCACAGTCACAATCACTAATCAATGGCTAGTAATCTTGATTCCTTTTTAAATAATTACGAGACTGTGATGTCCAGATACTTTGGCAAAACTACGAGGGGTATTCAAAAAGGAAGTTTCCCTAATTTTAAAAAAAAGTACAAAAAAATTTTTAGGTTACAAAATGAATATTTAATTATTTGACTCATAAACTATTTTTCTACATACTCACCTTCGACTTGAATAAATTTTTCGTAAAAGTTGTAGAGGTCTGTGCACATCTCTTTATTGAATTCTTGCTTGATAAATAACTGGCCGAAGCTTTGGAAAATTGATTTGTGCTTTTTGAAGCGACTTTGAAGATGAGAAATGTATGTGTCGAGAAATGGCACATAAAATGCAATTCTATAGTAATCTTCAATTCCTTGAGGTCCAACGTTGGTGGAGTTTTTTTGACGATTACATCGACGCGGCTTTTTGATTTCAATTTCGTACTCGGAACAGGTGCCAACAACCTTTTCATAAATGAAATGAAAGCATGAGTCAGCATTTTGCCGCTTTTTCTTGAATTCATCCAAAGCATCATCTGCCAATTTTGTGGCATCTCCCAGATCTTGATTTTTCAACTGCAATACTCGACTCAAAGGCAGAACAATAGAATTAATGGATTCCATTATATGACACGAGCTTTGAAATTCTGTAGTCAAGATTGCCGTCAAAAGTTGAGAAGCCTTTTGTGAAGTATCACGGTCTTTCCACATTTTTATTACCTCTAAAGCTTCAATAACAGCTGGCTGGAGTTCGACATATGCTGAAACTGCTTTGTGGGACTGAGCCCATCTTGTAGGACATATAGATTTCAATTTCTGTCGTCTTCCCTCACTTTTCGTTGTCATTTTGGAAATTTCATCTTTAAGAACACTTTGTCTCTTGGGCCAGTGGAAAAATGCTTGGATTGTCCCAATAATTCCCAGCGCGTTTTATTTATACCAGATACTTCGCAGGCTGCGTTAATAGTCAAACTGAAACTATGGGCAGCGCAATGCACGTAAATTGATAAGGGATATTCGCACATATGCCTGTGCTCCATGAAATTCGCCGCTCATTGCTGGAGCCCCGTCGTATCCCTGGCCTTATATTGACCGCGCGGTATTTTTCCCCACCACTGTCTCTTTGACCAATAACAAAGACCCCCCCTTACCAAAATCCTGGGTCTGCCCCTGCCGCCAACATAGCTACCTTAATACATCAGTTAGCTTGTACACACAGTGCAAAAAGGAATGACAATATCATTGGGAGTAACTCAACAATCGATTTCGAAACGCCTTAAAGCCGTCGGAATAACTCAGAAACACAAGGGAATTGGGTTTCATACGAGATCAAGCGGAGAGATGTTGAGCAGCGTTTCTTCTTTTGTAAACAGCTGATTCAGAGGCAAAATTGGAATGGGGTTTTACATCTAATTGTGATTGGAAGCAAAAAATAGGTCTACTACGATAATCCAACAGTTGTGGCACCAGCTCGGTGTAGTGTACTTTGATCTTCTAAGGTCGGCTAAAACCATCACGCGTTGAGCCGGCCAATTAGAAAAAACGGCCACAGTACCAAGAAAGGCACGACAATGTCAACCTTCAGCATGACTACGCTCTGCCACATGTCGACGGAGCCATCAAGAATGTATATCATACTCTGCGGTTATTGGTTCTTCGGATTACCACTAACTGATTAGAATTTCCACTCTTAGTAAGAAGTCAAAAAATGAATCAATACGTGGATCACCCCAAAAGATTCATAGATTGTTTTGATATTCACCTCCCCACACTCCCACTTCGCTACCACCCTGATTACAATGCAGATGCAACATCTTAAGTTCTCTGGGTTCCAATATTTTATATTATTTTATTAATAAATTTTACATCTCCCTAGCCCCTTAACATATCATAACATAGAATCCCAGAGTCGTCCGACTCTCAATGTTTCCACTATGCAATTTGCTGCTTGATTATGTGCACGCGGTCAGTCAATTCTTTCAGCTAGCCAGTTTCTTGCTTCTCATCCCATCTATTTTTGGTGAAAACTCCTGCCAGCCGACGGAGCAATGGCGTAATATAAAAATTTTTGATGCGCGCAAGCAAAGTCATAGATAATATAGCACCTCCATCGCCCCCAGCTTTAACGCTGCAATCGTCTTTGTATTCCACTTTATTTGTTATCCTCTTCATCTTCTCTACTATTTAAGATGATTTATCCAGCACATAACTCATTTCTAGGATAACTGAGGGAGAACAGAGAGCACCGTCTGACAAAACTGCCCAACTGCAATGTGGAAGTAACTTAGCATTATGAGTCAAACAAAATGAGAGCAACTGTTGCTTACACGGACAAACATTGTACCAAGAACCCACGTGGCTATACATACATATGTACATATGTATATACAGGCATACATGCCGGCTATTTTAAAATAAGCAATAGAAGTTCGTCAGGATAATTGCAAAATTAAAATAAATAAAAATTGCATGCTTAGTCAAAGTGTTCCTTTGGAGCATGGAGAAAGTCTTTTTAACTGTCGATATCAATAAAAAAAAGTTTCCTTTTTACCTGCATATAGCACCTTTTAAATTTAAAGACGAAACGAAATTATGTAATGGAGTCGAGAATAGGTCAAAAGTAAAATATATCGGTTTTCAGCCTGAATAAATTTGGTGAGCTCAAAAATTGATAAAGTTAATTATTTACACTAGTTTTAAAATTTGAAAAAAGTTTCGTATCCTCAAATTACATGCTATAACCTAAAATGCATTTAAAATATTTTTTCATGCAAAGGGTTTCGAGATATGGCGAAACACCAATGTGCCTAATTAGAAAAAAAAGTGCCAGCAAATATCTCTAGTTGTAATAAGATTATTTTTATACACTGTACCATATGGTAGAAAGGGTATATAAAGTTTGTGCAAGTCAAAAATGTATGTACAGAGAGAAAGAGTCGTCGGAAGCCCTCCAAAGTTACCTAAAGTATGATTAGGGAGACTAGACAAATCGATATACCCATGTCCGTGTGTCTGTCCATGTGAACGCCGAGATCTCAGAGATGGTATTAGCTAGAGTGACCAAATTTTCACATTAGATTCCTTATTATTCCATAGGAGAAAAGTTTAGTTTACTATTTTGATATCGGGGTTACATTATATAGCTCCCATAGGGATGTTTCAGGGGACCTCGAAAAAAACCAAAAGCTTTAGATGGATAATTTGTTTCTTTTTTTAAATTTGGCACTCGGAAGCTTTTTAGAGTTCCTAAGCACTGTACCGAATTTGATCAAAATCGGTTGACTATATCATATAGCTTTCATAGGACCGTTCGGTTAAAAAATCGATTTTTGTGCAAATATAGGTATATTTTGTTTGTTTATAAACATATCGATACCGAATTTGGCACTCGGAAGTTTTTAAGTTTTCCCAAGTATAGGAACGATCGGTCAAAAAAGCATTTTTGCTTAAAATTTCTTCTGTTTTTGGTACTGGGTATCCCAAAGTCGTCCGCACCCGCCTTTAACGTCCGCCATCTTTTTTCCCCCTTAAAGTGTTTTGAGTTTAAGGTGTCATTTTTAACCCCCGACGTAAAACTTCATAAAACACCATCGATATTTCGTCTATCACAAATCCACCAAAAACGTCTCGAGATATTTGTAATTCTGGTAAACGTAGATGAATACTTCGTTAAACTTCATAAAACACCATATATATAGTTGATGAATACTTCGTAAAACTTTATAAAACACCATCGATATTTCGCCTATCACAAGTCCACCAAAAACTTCTTGAGATATTTTTAATTCTTGTAAACGTACATCGCTAGCAGTCCTGGCCCATGCGACTCCAACGCTCACGAAGACCAAGAGAACCTGCATGTGTTTGGTAACCAAAAAGGTAAGAATCTTAGGTGTAAATTAAGAGTTTTTAGTAATTGCTTGATTAATTGGAGACAAGGTAGCGCTCCTTCCTATTGAATTCTGGGACAAATTTTATGATTGCTCTAAGACTTTTTATAAAACTGTACTAAAAAAAGAACAATTTTAGATGACCTAGATGATGATGCTGGAAATATCGGGAAAGGTACATCGCTAGCAATCCTGGCCCATACGAATATAATGCTCACAAAGACCAAGAGAACCTGCATGTGTTCGCTAACCAAAAATGTAAGAATCTTAGGTGTAAATTAAGAGTTTTTAGTAATTGTTTGGTTAATTGGAGCCAAGGTAGCGCTCCTTCCTATAGAATTCTGGGACAAATTTTATGATTGCCCTAAGACTGTACTACCAGTAGATAATAAAAATATTATGTCTTGCGACAATTATATTTAATATATTTGAATAATAAAATATACGAAGAATGTGGTAACTATTAAATCCAAGTTTTTCTATTACGATAAGCCAAGTAAACTAATGCAATTTTGTAGAAAGCATAAAAAACAATCCAACTTAACAATATATAGTACTTAGGGCAAGTTTGGCTTGAACCACATGTGAATTGTAAGCACACGCAATTTGCATGTACAGCGTTGAACTGCTTTAAGCGCTTGTGAATTGTAAGCACACATAAGTAAAGAAAAAAATATATTGTGATACACACATTACTTGATAACAAAAAATTAAATTAAAAATTTGAAAAACCCCCGACACAAGAACTTAAGTAATTTTCATTTAAAAAGTAAAAAATAATAAAAGAAACTTAATGTTAAAGTACCTAAGAATCTATTAATAATTCTAAAAAAATACGTCGTGTTGGGGGACACGCGAGGGCAGACGTCGTTGACGGTCGTATCTTACATGCAAATTTTTTGAAGTAATTCTATGAAAGTTTTGAAGAATTTTCTTAATTTTGTTTTTAGTTAATCTTTGTTGCTTAATTAGACTATTTGTATTTAAATTGTTAGTTTAGGAGCGGTCCCCCAACGCGACGTATTTTTTTAGAATTATTAATAGATTCTTAGGTACTTTAACATTAAGTTTCTTTTATTATTTTTTACTTTTTAAATGAAAATTACCTAAGTTCTTGTGTCGGGGTTTTTTAAATTTTTAATTTAATTTTTTTTACTAAAAATAATGGATGATTTTTAAAATCGCCTAAAATGAAAAAAATTCGCGCGAAAACAGAATTAGGTGCATACCTACTATTGTAGTATGTACTTATGTAAATAATTATTTAGAAGAAGAAAGAAGAAGTTATGCTTGTGACGTATCACGCCTGCCTGAGTGGGAGCAACTTGCAGCTATGTTTGTGTTGACATTGCTGCACGCATTTTTCAACACTGCAGCGACTTACGACTCTGGCTCTTGCTGATATCATTTGTCATTTTAGTGCGGTTGGAAGAGGCGACAGTGTTGGCAGGGTGGCAAGAAAACAATGTGCGAAGAAAACTTGGCATGTGGCAAAAGTCAAAGAAAAATTGCTGACAATGCAATCCGCATAAGTTAAAGTTTTGTTTGTATTCTGGTCGTTTGCGTTTTGGGTGTTGTGCCACCGTTGTAATCCCTAAGTAGGGGCATTTGGGGAATCGAGCTTATAAGTTGCGGTTGCAGATCTGCTTTTTTTTTGTTATTCTTTTTGGTGTTGCTTATGGCAGTAAAAATAATTTTCACGCAAGTATAGCCACTATAGTCAATTAACTATGGAAAGAAAATACAAATTTAGTAAGCTAGTCAATTATTCCCAAGAACTAGTAAAGAAGATTATGAGTATGTTCTCTTCAAAAAAATCAAAAATCATCCCATTGATGATTGATGACTTCGGTTGGTGTTGTAGGTGGCTAAAAGCTTGACGCCCCCCCCTGTTGTTGTTTACCAACACACTTTGCATGCCATGTCACGAAGACGCTAAGAAAATGTCAATTCAACTATTGACGTGTTGTCTAGGCGTGTTTTCTTTTTCCCACAAATTTTCACAAACTATGCGCAAGATAAGAAAAATGTCTTCTTCGTTTTTTTTTTGCTCGAGTTTGGCTTATGAAATTATCGAAATTGTGTTATAGAAATTTTATGCAAGCCCATTTCTATGTGAATATTGTTGTGAAAAATTAGTTTTCAAGTTTTATTTTTTTTTGTCACAAAGTGCAAGGCAAAGTTTATGGCTGCAGTCAGGCCAGGGAAACGACAAAAACAGAGATGATTCTATATTTGTCGCTGCCAAGGACAAACTATTTGTAGGCATTTTTAATATGCAGATTGATTTTCATTATAAATCGATTTTGAGACTGCAGCGTGAGACATATATTTTCGACACGAGAAACTGTCCCCCCATTTACTAAGTTATTAGCTGAGGCTTTCCTCTCTCTCACAAACATACACACGCGTATTCACAATTTTTAATTAAAAAGTTGGTACAACAATGTTCAAACCCAACGGAGCCATAGATAACCGGATGCGCATTTCAAGTGGCTACAAAATTTATGCCACTGCAAGCTCCTAGTCAAAACTAATACAGACACACAGTGCACAACTTTTGTGAGGTGAAGATATGACGTTCTAGAACAATATGTTGCGGTCGGAATGCTCAAGGGCACGTGGATAGCTTGGCCGACACGTAATTGCAGTTCAACCCATTGCAGCACCTTTATGACCAACATTCCAGCAGATGGGATCTCAAGAAGTTATTATATATTAAAAAAATTAACTTACTTAAGGATTAGGCACTATTTTCACTCAGTATTTACTGAATAACTGCCGTTTGCAGTCATAAGGTCATATTGCAAAAAACTGGTGTAAGAAAAACATGTGAACCAGAAAGCTCTTGGGTTTATAGTCGATACTTTTATATGTATGTATGTAAAATAGGACTGGGGCGCAACATTGGTCTCACAGATACTGAAGGATTTTTATTTTCTTCCAATGAGTCATGTATTCTCCATCGGCTTAGTTCCTTTCCTATGTGACAGGATTTGTCCCATACCAGCGCTGGTCAGTCACAGAGAATATGTCTGGTGGTTTCATCGTCTTCTCGACAGAGCCTGTACTCTGAAGAGTCCGATAGGCCAATTTTCTGTAGATGGTATCTAACAATGTGGTAGCCAGATAGGTAAGCTACCAGGTGCTTTAGGTCCGCTCTGCTAAGAAGATCTTTTGTATTGATCGCATTCAGAGGTTTGACAAGCGCTTTTGCTTGACGACGCGTCGCGACGCCCCGAAATGGAGAACCAGTATCTCCTATGTTCTACTGCGGCCCATTTGTTTATCATGGTTTTGATTATGGACCAACCAATACCACAAATCGGCGCAGGAGATGTAGTCAGGGTAGAGGCACCCTGTCGTGCTAAATCGTCAGCGATCGTGTTACCATCCACTCCCGAGTGTCCAGGCACCCAACATAGCACGACTTTGTTCGGGGGTTTCCACAGGGGCTGCCATCAGCCCTGGAAAAAGTGAAAAAGTTCCGTGATCATAAGATATGATCTAGAACAGATCTATACATCAGAAAGGGGATATATAAGTGCGGCATAACCAGTGTCACTAGCTAAGAGTCCAGATGTGATCTGGATATGTAGTAGATTCTGCATGGCTGACTTTTTGATGAAAATATGCAGTGGTGTGAGTCCAAGGACTGATTCCATGACAGCTGTCGGACAGGTACGCATCGCTCCCGACAGAGATATGCATGCTAGTCTTTGAAGCTTGCTGCATTTATTGATAGCCACAGTTTGATGCGTCTTGGGCCACCACACAAGGGCTGTTTCTTGGTCCCGTCGTGTTGCACTGCACATTAAATTTATTTTTTATTTTAAAAACATTAAAGATAATATGATATTTTTAAATTACAAACTATACAATATGTTGAACATTTAAACTTTGCATTTTTTGTAGATTGTCAGCAAAAGAGACTTTTTACGAAAACGGTTTACCCCCAATTGAGGGACACAGAAATGGTAATCAAGAGACAGCAGTGGGTAAAGAAGGAAATATGGCAAAGGTTAACCTCATTCACGACAAGAGATTCATAGAAAAAGCAGGAATAACATTATTGAAGCCTCAGAAAAAACAATGACGTCATTCACAGCAAACTGACACTTTTGCGTCAAAATCAGCTGTTTTATAAGATCTGAGCACAACTATTTGTGGAAACTTAACTAATTGCCTTGATACATATTGCAGCTTAAAATAATGAATATAATGAATTTGTAAGTAACCCCCCAAAAGTAACCACCGATACAGTAAGCAAAATAAGGTAGAAAAATCAAATTTAAGAATTAAATTCCGTGTATTTTGCATGATTACGTAATAAAACTTTTGTATGAATAAAATACTTTTTTGGTTAATATCAACTATTAATAATTATATGATCGTAAACAAAAATAAACGCAAAAGCATACGTAAGGGAAGCTGATTTATCTCAAAACTTATTGGCTCCCCAAGTCACTTAAGCCAAAGAATTGGCCCGTTGAGATACCGTTGGGCGTACCTTACACCACCCACTCAAAAGGTCCCCTATATGATCTTACGGTCACGTCCATCCAGCGGCCTAAATAAGCCCCGGGAGGCTATGAGAGCTCAGATAAGTCAGTGCACAGTCCAGGACAGTGGCATAAAATGCACTCCATCGTTTCTAGCTCCTCCTCATCACCGCAGCTTCTGCAGAATATCATGATGAGATGCGTTAAGCCAGTGTCCAGCAATAACTGGGATTACGGTCGAGTATTGAGCTCTATTCAGACAGCAAAGTTCCTTTGTTCCTTTCCAGCAAAGAGTCGGCCAAGTTTGCCTAATATCCTTCATGTGTTCGATGACCGATTCCACATCAGATTTGCAGCGCGAAGTGATTTCATAACCATTATACCCATGTTCTTCTTGACATGAAGAAGGATGCTGGTTTCCCTCGATATCTCTGTGTCCTGGGGCCCATATGAGGTGGATTGAAAGCTGCTGATCTATCTCCTTCAAAGACGAGCGTTAATATTCCACTGATCTCATGTATGATGTTGACGATGCGAGGGAGTTTATAGACGCCTGACTGTTAGAGTATATACAGATGTCCTCGTTACCCACTTGTAGTTATTTTGTTGTTGTAAAGCCTCATGGATTGCAATGATGGAAGACACTGCAGTGGTCCGGGGGACGGAAAGATATTTTTACATTGAGTTCTTCAATGTAGACGTCTCCGCCTACATTGTCTATATTCCACTCCTGGCTGGTTGGAATGTGGGTTTTGAAATTTGTTGTACAGTGTCCCTGAGGGGTATAATAGTCCGTACTCCCGGGAATAAGAGGGTTTCCCAATAGAATCCGTGAATGACCGAAGTCTTAATCATATGGGCCTAAATAATTTTACACCTAATTCTATTTTTACACGGTTTTAAAATGAAAGGCTATAAAATAATTTATTCAACAATTTCATTCGATGTAGCACGATCAAAAAAAGGCTAATTAATTGAAATTTTAAGATACATACTTTTGTTAATATGTATAATATTTTAGTTAGCGAATTTCCCTTTCTAATTTATTTGCATAGCAGCTTAAGGTTTATTCTGGAGTGTAAAAACTGAATTAGGATATATTATTTTTTTAAACTGACAAAGTTGACAAAAAATAATTTTTTTATCACTTGTTAACAAATTTGAAAGCCTTTTTCCGACGCATTTTCCAAATGGCAATTTGAAGCTAATTTTATTTGTTCGTGTTAAATTTATTTGTGTGTGTCAATATATTTGTATGTATATAATGTATGTAATATTTGAGTATGTATGCAGGTCCTGTACGTGTCATTTTTATGGGTATTATTATTACCATTTCGATTGTTATGTCTGACAGCGACAAATGTCAAAATGTCAACCAAATCACAGACGGAACAGCATTTTATTTATATGTACGTACCTATGTATATATCCTTTTTTATTTACATTCCATTCAATTTTGAGTTTACACAGCAACAGTCCCACAGCCCACAGTCAAATATGGTGCGAATAGGAAAAAAATCAAACAAATATGTCTAAAATGTGCCATAAAAAATGTTGACCTTCCAAAAAACAAAAGTTACCCGTACATGGCACACTCTTGTGTATGTGCGTGTAGGAAAAACAAGAAACTTGAAATATTTTTGCCATTTTAATCCACTTTTCAAAATTTATTATGCAGAAACGTTCAAAAATTTCGGCCAACGGACGCCAAACTTTTGCAACACGCCAAAAAGTAGAAACAAAAAAAGATTGGCATTTTTTTTTTGGAGGAATGCTGTCCACATGTTTCGGGTCATAAATCTGCAATTACCAGTCGTGTGGTCTGTTGCATTTTTTCAGCTTTGTTTTAGATTATCGCACAGTTTCATACAAAGTTCAAATGTCTAGAGATCTTTTAAAGTTTACATCGAAAATATTTTGTATTTTTCAGGGGAACATAAATTATGCTCTTTTTGCTGCAATCTGATTAGCTTAACTTTTGGGTATTTGTTCATCAGGTCTTTTAATTTTATTTTCACTAAACCAAACCAATACACATCCGAGCAGTACTGAAAATAGCCAAGTACCCGTTTTCCCTTTCCCCTTTCCCTGTGTTCTTTAGTATTTTTCTGTAGCTTTTTTGTGAAACTTCCTATCTACACGCTTGGCTCGCCGGGATTGTATGCGTTCATGGTTGGCAGCCAATTCAAGTCGTGTCATTTGCCTCAAGTTTTCGTCGAGTTTCTGTTGAGTTAGCATAAAACCCCAACTTGGCTGGGCTTTCTAACATTCACACCGATCCCACTTGCTCCTTGTAATTCAAATGTCAGTCACTCAGTCAGTGAAACAGTTGCCCAAACAGTCGGCACGTCAATGAACGCGGGCGAGCTTCTTGCTCTACACTTGAGCTTCATCCCACCTTAATCTTTGATTCTGGTGGTATTTTTTTTCTCTCAAACTTGGATAATTGTGCATGCACTTGGACAGATGATATCTTATTTTCCCTGGGTAAATATTTATGGATGTGTTTGTTGTCGTATTTGCGTTACCTTTTCTCTAAACTGTACACTGCCATGATTGTTGTCGAACTTTGTAATAAATTAAAGGTCTCATTGCCAAATTGTGCTTATTGGGCTTACATGACGTCATATGCATGTCAGCAATTGTCACATTATTGTCTCAATTATCTCATTATTGTTTTAAAGTGTCATTCCACCTTCGATCTTTATGCACATCTGTCTAACATTTTCGCCTGATGGCTTAAATAATTTGAATATTTGTTCAAAGGAACCTTATGGTTTTATAATTTAACATGCTTTAGGTAATTAGATGTTAACCCATTGCAAAGCATTAGCCTCAAAGATCTATTGAGTGGGTTGAATGCCAAATAACTGGATCCATGCATTTTGGAGAGACGAACAGACAAACACATGTATTTAATTTATACCAAATCTTGTCGTAAAGTATTTAATGTGCAAATTTTGAAATAATACAAAGTCACAGATCTTTCTGTCCGTACAATAGAGACCTATAAAATATATTTTTTTGTGGTTTTCATTTTATGATATTAACGTAGAATATCGTGGATTCAATATTTATTTCGAGACATCCGTTTCACAATTCTCAATTCAAAATTCAATTTTTATAAATTTGAGAATGCTACTGTCGTGCCTGCCCGACTCTGAAATACCCTGTACCAAGGCAGTTTATGGTTTAAAATAAGAAATGGAAAAAGGTCGAAATCTTGTCTCTTAACATTTTATTTTTCGTTCACTGCTAACAATAAAAAACAAAGAAAGCCTTCAAGGATATGAAATAGTAATTACAAGAAATAGAATACAATTTCAAATATTACTGCACTGCGACATTTAATCATTGTAAAACATTAACATATACTTATATATACAAGTATGTTTCCATTTATTCTTAGTGTCATTAGCATGAGGGGGTTCTCATTACTTAAAAGATAATTTTTGTCCTTAGCTACCGAAAATTATGATATGAATGTGGGTCATCAGAGATAGACTAGACATAAGAGAACCCAAGTAGAAGCTACAACAAAAATAAAATGCGCCGCTTACACCATTTCATTTCGATTACATATTATACTTAAAACTAAAGATCCACCTTTCATTCAGTAAAATATTTATAAACACATGAATAAATATAATCAAAGGGTGTTTTTTTCTTTAGGGTTGCACAAGTTTGAATCATAATTAAACAAAGAAAAATATTTTTAATATCAATAAAACGGGCTTTATTGGTTAGACAATTGAATGATTAATTCAGAATCTCTGACGTTAATGTTTAAATTTGATTTCGTCCATATGGACGCAACGGCTAGCGCGTACAAAGCGCAATCTGGAACACTAATTTTCACAAACAGTAACATTCATCGTGTTTGAAGACGTAATGGTCCAATGACTCCGCCAGCCCATAGAGCGAAACGAAGAGTAACATCATTAGGAGTCTCGACAAAAGCGTGTAGATTATCCTCACCCCATATACAACATTTCTGCTTATTTTCGTACCCATGAAAAATGCATTTCATCGGAGAATAAAATTTTAAGTTTTGAATAAGTTTGGTGAAGGAAACCTTTATTTGATAACAATTTCAACAATTCGCCAGAGCTTCTTTTGTGTAAGTCTAACCATACTGCAATTTAAAACCAAACTCAACAAAAAAAAAATGGCGTACGTAAAGTCGGGCGTGGACGATTTTGGGATACCCTGTACCACTAGCTTGCAATAAAATCCGGTTTCTTCACAAAAAACCGAAAACAGAAGAATTTTCAAGCAAACATTTTTTTTCACAGATCATTCCTATGGAAGCTATATGATATAGTCAACCAATTTCTATCAAATTTGACACAGTGCTTTAACACTTTAAAAAAGATCTGAATGATGATGATGAATTTAGTTCAAATATCTTTACAAACAGACGAAACACAACGAATTTTATTCAAAAATCTATTTTTTGGAAGATCGGCCCTATGGGAGCTATATGATGTAGTCAACCGATTTTGTTCAAATTTACCACACTGCTTAAGTGTTCTAAAAATTTTTCAAACTCCAAATCTGGTTACGATATCTTTATTAAAAAACGAAATATAGCGAATTTTGATTCAAAAAGGCCGATCGGTCCTATGGTAGCTATATGATATAGTCAACCGATTTATATCAAATTTGGTACAATGCTTGGGAACTATAAAAAACTTTCGAAAGCTAATTTTGGTTACGATATCTTCATAAACAAATAAATTATCCATCTAAAACTTTTATTTTTTTTTAGGTCGTCTCAAACACCCCTATGGGAGCTATATAATTTATCCCCGATATCAAAAAAATAAAATAAACTTGTCTCTTTTGGAATAATATGGGATCTAATGTGAAAGTTTGGTTACTCTATCTCTTACCATCTCTAAGATCTAGGCATTCAAACGGACAGACGGACAGACGGACGGACGGGCGGACAGACGGACATGGGAATATCGACTTTTCTATTCACCCTGATTATATTTTAGGGGGTGTCTTGGGGTGTCTCCGACGGCTCCTTGTATATGTTACATACATTTTCGGCTCGCACAAATTTAATATACCTTTTGTACCATACGGTACTATTAGCTCTTAAATGGCTTGAGAGATAAAGCAGTGTTGCCTACTTAATGTTGTGAACCTCTAAAAAAAACTCCCACATTGTCATTGCAAGAGTACAACACAATGTAAGAATGGGGCTATGTTTATGCCCTGCACACATAGTCATAGTATCCAGAGTTTACAGATTTAGGTTGTATGCAAAAGAATAAAATGATATAATAAAATAGAATTCTACTTTGAAACATCCGTATAGGAGTTATCCATACAATAGGTATAATGTAAATATCAAAAATTTAAAAAAAAAGTTGTCTCCCATGACATAAGAAGAGAACTAATCTGGCATTGAGACAGATGGATACCCATGTCCGGGGTATTATAAGATTTGTAAATGGCCGCCTAAATAATTGTACAAAATTTCTGAATAAAACAGCTAATTATATTCAAGCGATGAATGAGCTCATTCCTTGTATAGTGTCCAAATTCTTAATTGAAATATTTATTCAAAATATACATATTATGTAGAATTGTGTCAGAAAAACAAGAGTATCGTTAAAATTAAGTTCTGACATAAGGTATTATTTACAGTTGACAATTTTAAAATCAGTAGGTATACAAAAAATAGTTATTTCTGTATTTTATTATTAAAGAGCGAAACATTGGATATTCTTAAATTTTAAACACAAGTGGTAGCATCTATATAAAAATAAATTGTTAACTAAGTTATGTACTTTTGGCACATTTTAATTATTTTGGAGTTGCAACATTGGGCGCATGCAATCTAGGGATTTATTTTTTTCTACTTAGCTATACGTACGATTTGCAACTAAGGCTTTAAATAATTAGCCATTTGGTAACTGGCCTACTTATCAGGCCATTTGCGTGCACTAAAAGGCAGACCAAACATGTGTTCTACTAAAGAGGGGGGCCTTTCGTACGCCAGGGCGTTAAATGCACTCTGGCCAATTGTTTTAATTGAAATGGAAAACGCGTAAATGTAAGTGCCATGCGTGTGTGTGTGTGTGTATGTGTGTGAGTGAATGCAAGGGCGGAGCCAGCTGTTAACCAAGGGGGGTCTTTATAATTTAGAGAAAAGCCTACCTCAGTGGCGGGCAAACCCCCTTTAGCTACGCCCTTGTATTTGTGTGTGTATTTGTTTATTTGTTATTCTATTTACATTCAATTTCACTTTGCAACAAAACTCAAATTGCAATGGACACTAAAACAGGATACCAAAACAAAAACAATTGCCAACTTTGGCTGTTTGATTCAGTTTGCTCTTGCACAGAAGCTGGCTGCTACGACAAAGAGAAGGTTTGAGGTTTAAAGCAAGAGAAACAGCCAAGTATCAAAAGTCCTGCATACACACAGGGACACACCAATGAATGAATGAATGAATGAAAGAATGCATGAGCAAGCAGACCATAGAGTGAAATAGACAGCAAAACAAACCTAGCAAAAAAAAAAAAAAACACGTATAATTCAAATGTAATTTACAAAAGGACTCGTTTGGTTTGTTACTTCTCATTGCATCTAGTTGAGTTTAACTTCGGTGTGCCCTAGAGATAGTCAGTCAGAGTCCCCGCTCAGTCACGAAAATTCAAACCCAAATCCAACGAAAGCAAATATAATCAGCTAGGCTGAACTTTTGTTTAGTACTCACTATAAATAAATATAGTCCATGTAAACTTGCAACGATGGTTTATCTTTTGGCAAATTATTTAAATTGAATTATCTAGCTAATTAGATCACCCACAGAAACGTATGGTGAAGTTTCCTAATTAAGCACACAAATTACAAACTAACCAATTAATTCGAATTGTGAGCTATGTTTAAGTTATTTTGGGCTTAGTTGGATCAACAGCTCGTTAGATGTTACTCATATTCTGACAATATTCAGCAAGCTTCAATACTTCGTCAACAGATAAAATATTTCTAATATACAAAAAAAGGTGTGATTGGATTCGTATGACGTCATAACTATTTGAAGCTGTAAAACAGCTTTGCGCGATTGGATTATTATCTGATATCTTATACGCTTTCTCAACGTTTTTTTATTTTATTATTTTGTTTTTTTTTTTCCTCAACCGAACATTGCCTAATTTCCAGTATTCATCGGACTGCTCGACTCTACAATTCCTTTAGAAACACAGATGACAGATTGAATTAGCTTTCAATTTGGCAAAGTCTATTCAGTATACATGGATCCCACTTAACTTCAACTGTAATTTTTAAAAATTTCTTTAATGTTAGTCTTTTAGAAACTCATGTTATTTCAAATATTATATAGGTGCATATGTACATATATGACATCAGTCTGGCTGACTAGTTGTAGCGGAAGTAAATCTTTTTCTGAAATGCCGGTAAAAATATTGCTAAAAATTAAAAATTGCATAACATTTTAGTTGTAACAACAGTTGCAAAAAAAATATTTGTAAAATTATTCACGCATTTCTTGCAATTTATGCTAATAAATTACCAATATGCAAAAAACTAAAACTTTTGTTGCATACAACACGGCGCAGGTGCTGGAACTGAAGATTTTCTGCATCCCATGAAGAAAAACTGCACAAACCATATACACACTGACGCCCACATCCCCACCCACATCAATGCATTTATTATTTTTGTGATATTTTTTACGCAGAAGACCGAAAAATCGAACTTTGAAACTCTAACAAAAAAAAATACAAATAAAGTTAAAAGCTGAGACTTGACACACACAGAACGCGAAAAGTCAGAGCCCCTACCGCATATAGAATGTGGGGGTGTATGGGGTTCCCCAGTGTGTGTCTGTGTGTGTGTGTATGTTGGCTGACGCCAAAGAAATTTGGCGTCAGTTTCATCCGAAGCCAGAGAGCTTACACAGAAAAAAAAGGTAAAGTTGGGAAGCCAACAACAACAACTGCGAACAAAATTCCGGAAAAAATAGCAAATCACATAAAAATAGCTTCAATACAGATTTACACACACGCCCACAAAATCGCGCACAAGGATATTTACGACTACTGGAAGGGACCGTGTAGACCAGGGCACATGATTGAGCCGGAAACCAACAAATGTGGCGTATGGCAGGAAGCATCACCAAACAGAAGTATCCAACAAAATCCATTGTAATAATGGACCAAAGACCAAAGGCTTAAATGCTAGGTGCTAATTGCAAGCGAATTTTGACCAAGTTTTCCGAGAAAGTGTGAAAATGAGCAGCAAGGTTTGCCAATAAGTTTTCGTATTGAAAATAAAAAGCTCATTTTAAAGCAAAAATTCGTAAAAAGTTGAAAATAAATATAAAATCTTGTATTTTGCGGATCATTATTTGAAACAATTCTTACATTGGAAAAAATATTATTGTACCCACTCGAAATCGTTAATATAAATTAAAAACGGGATACAAATAGATGCACTTTTAATCTTAAAGTGGTAAACAGAGAAATAGTCATATTGGGAGCGGAAAAGTTTTTTATGGCGTCAGATGCTGTCATTGAAAAGATTTTTATTTACTATTATACATTTTTTAATCAAAAGCCGAAATTTCGAAATCGACCCGTGAACATTTTCTTGGCTTAATTTCGACATGTGTGTAACTTCAACTTCATTCGATTTTTTGTAATCAAAATCAGATCGTAACAAGCATCGGAATCTTCAACAAGTCAACAAACCCAAATCCAACGAAAGTAAGTCAATCTAAAATTCTGTATATTGTACAAACAAAACGACGGAAAGGAATCATTCGTCATCACAACTAAGCGAGCTGGTACTCAGTCACTCGACAAGAGAGTTTAGAGCGCTGAATAAAGGATTTCTGTTTTCCCCACCCAGAGTTTTTCTACCTCTGAAATATGCGGAAAATTGTAATACTCACAAGAGTAATGAGAGAAATGTTTAACACAAATGTTTGATAATTGCAAAAAGAGATCCTTTCAAAACTACATTTTAAAAAACGAAAAACAACAAAAAAAATGGCGGACGTAAAGTCGGGCGCGGACGACTTTAGGATACCCTGTACCACTAGCTTGTAATAAAGTCCGATTTCTTCACAAAAAACCAAAAACAGAAGAATTTTTAAGCAAAAATTTTTTTTGGCCGATCGTTCCTATGGGAGCTATATGATATAGTCAACCGATTTCGATCAAATTTGGCACATTGCTTAAGTGCTAAAAATTTCCAAACGACAAATCTGGTTACGATATCTTTATTAAAAACGAAATATAGCGAATTTTTCTTTAAAAGTTATTTTTGGCCGATCGGTCCTATGGGAGCTATATTGTATACTCCACCGATTTCAATAAAATTTGACACAGTTCTTAAATACCTTAAAAAAGATCTGAATGCCGAATTTAGTTCAAATATCTTTACAAAAAAACGAAACACATCGAATTTTGTATAAAAAACGTGTTTTGGACCGATTGGTCCTATGGGAGCTATATGATCTAGTCAAACGATTTGGATTAAATTTAGTACAGTGCTTAGGAACTATAAAATACTCACGAATGTCAAATTTGATCCCAATATCTTAACAAACAAACGAAACACAACAAATTTTGTTAAAAAATTGATTTTTTGGAAGATCGGACCTATGGGAGCTATATGATATAGTCAACCGATTTTGTTCAAATTTGGCACATTGCTTAAGTGGTCTAAAAAATTTCCAAACGCCAAATCTGGTTACGATATCTTTATTAAAAAAACGAAATATAACGAATTTTTCTTTAAAAAGTTATTTTGGCCGATCGGTCCTATGGGAGCTATATGATATAGTCAACCGATTTTGATCAAATTTGGTACATGATTGGGAACTATAAAAAAACTTTCGAATACCAAATTTGGTTACGATATCTTTATAAACAAACGAATTATTCATCTAAAACGCTTTTTTTTTGTCGAGGTCGTCTCAAACACCCCTATGGGAGCTATATAATTTAACCCCGATATCAAAAAAATAAAATAAACTTGCCTTCCTATGGGAATATGGGATCTAATGGAAGTTTGGTAACTCTAGCTCTTACCATCTCTGAGATCTAGGCGTTCACACGGACGGACGGACGGACAGACGGACAGACGGACGGACAGACGGACAGACGACAGACGGACAGACGGACATGGGTATATCGACTTCTCTATTCACCCTGATCATATTTTAGGTAACTTTGGGGTGTCCGACGTCTCTTCTATATGTTACATACATTTTCGGCTTGCACAAACTTAATATACCCTGTATACCATACGGTACAGGGTATAAAAATGTTCTTCTAAGTAGCTTGTTTTTGTGGCAACCAACATGTCCAAGTTTCTAAGTTTCAGTCGGATCTTTCTGTCCAAAATTATAAGGGTGGGGTGCATAAATTTTTGTTGACTAAGTTTTGTAGCCCTGAAAGTAAAATAACTTTATAACATTGTTAATATTTTTATAGATCTTTTTTTATGTTTTATGCAAGATGCATTTTATGAATTTCAGAAGCCAAAGTCTTCTACTATACGGAAAGGGTAATCGTTAATTTACAAGGCTCTCAAATCAATTATTTTATTGTAGATTCTTGGAAACTATTAATCGATCGGGATGGTTCTATTTAATTTATTTAAATTTAAAATAAATAAAAAGCCGTGGGGTGTTGCGAACAGAAGGTTTGTAATTTACACAGATTTCTTCCATTCATTTGGCCTTTTTGGATTTAAAGGAGTAAGCAGTAAATAAATTGTGTTCTTACTTTACCGATCAACTTTACGAAGAACATTCACTACTCGCTCTTGGATTCTCTGCTAACACCGTTAAACTTGCCCTTGTGCGAGTGTGTTTTTTTTTTTTTTTTGTATGAAGGGGGAAACTTGGAAAGTCGAAAATTGTGGGACTTACGTTACCTCACCCACTAAACCTACCACCTACTCTCCTTTTCCCTCCCACGGTACCACCATGGAGTATTTCTTCGCCGCAGCTAGATTTTCATCTGGCCTTAAGCGCGACGCAAAGATTTAAGGATTACCTCTGCTGTGTGGCTTACCGAATTGTTTTGTGAGCCAAGATGGATTTTTATCAAGTCAGAGACAATAAATGGTTTCCCGATTCCTAAGCTTATCACTTCCCGTTCTGCCGAATATCTCCGATAATCAAAAAAGACATTTTCTGCGTCTTCTAAGGTCTGCGAAAAGTGTGTGCAAAACGGACCAGTTTCGTGTTTAAACCTAAATAAGTAGAATTTAAAACACCCGTGGCATGTTAGGAGTTGGGTAAGGTAAGAGTTTCCTACTCACCCACTGTTGAATGGCAGGTATGAGCCGCCTGGTCCAACTGCCTCTGGGACTACTATCACATCTCTCCTGCCACGAACGCATCGTTGCGTTCCTCCGGTCCAAGTTGGTCTGTCTGGATTCTCGGGCCAATAAGTCTAGCGTTACCATTCCAGCTAGCATCAGTGTTGAATCATCCGAAACTGTACGAAAAGCGAACCGGACTCGCAGGGCCCTTATGTGTGGGTGCATGTGTAGGTGTGTGAAGAAAACTGTTCATATGCAATTGTTGTTTTTAGAAAGGACATAACGACAACGTGCACGTGAACACTCAAATGCACATTAGTCCGTACAATGAATAAAGCAAGTTCTGGGTACTATATAAGCGACCTTACTAAAAATAATTGTGATTAAATATCCGATTATTAGTATTAATCCCAATTGTGAATAGCAACAATAGAAGCGGTGGCTTCTGAAGTGGCAAATATTGTCAATGTTGACCCAATAATGATCGAGTACCCGAAAAGATGAGCTTACTGGAAAACCTGTTCAATAGTCGTCCGCGACTGAGTTGGTGCTAAACTCTGCTAAAAACTGTCAAACTTTTTAAAAGAAGTTTCCATTAGTCAAAGCGTATAGCATACGTAAATAGTGACCGATGCAATCATTCCAAATTTGTTGAGATATTTTGCTTTATTTAACCAATGCACTATGGTTTTTTTGCAGAAACCTTAAAATATTAAGATTTTTGCACTTACGCATGCCCCCAAGACGATGCACCGAGTTTCTTATAGCTGCCATATAGCCGATCTGTCCCATTTGCACCAACTTTATAGTTTTTTAAGCTATTGAGTTGAAAATTGATTTGTACACATATTTTAGACTTCTTAGAAGACTTGCAAAATTTTGTTTTCTTTGGAGCACTCTATCATAAAATCGATCTATCTGACTCGGACCCACTATATTTTACCAAGGCTTTTTAATTTGTGCGAAATGAATTCAAAATGTTGTTCTTCTATGAATTTTATGTTGAATTCACACATTATGTGCGATTGTTGCTGTTCCAAATGCGAATTTTGCTAAATAAACCCAGATATCTTTTAATGTGGCAAAAGAGGTTAGTTTGTTAGTGTTCTACACAATTTGGATATTAAATTGGCATTTCAATATGTGGGTCCCTCTCTGCCCTACAAAATATTTATATAATAAACGAAGCAAGATACTTTTGTTAGGACATAACTAAAATAAAACATAAGCAATACGCAAGACATACCTAAGTACAAAACACAAAAATATGGTGGAAGTGTTATTTAATATTCAATCAAAACTTAAATTACAAATTTGACATGTCCTTTAAACTGCTTTGCTGGCAGAAAGAAGAGAAAATAGAGACAAGCAGTGCATTACCAGTCCAGCTCAGAGCAACTTGCTGCTTGTCCATCTATTTCTCTTTTCGGCTTTATCACACTAATGGCATCAGCAATGGCAGCAATTAAGCACCTCTCTTTGTATACACGCTCTGTAAAGGACTCGTTGTAATTTACAGAGTGTCGCATAGTGCCACTGTTCTCCTTGAAAGTCAGTGTGCATGCGAG